>JACEFZ010003735.1:0-95000 GCA_014155875.1 Cepaea nemoralis | reverse complement strand
AATCCACCTGAACTCTCAGGTCGACCCAGTCTAAGTTGGGATGCCAAGGCGGCCAGTGTGTGATACTGGCAACATTATCCACCGAGTGCCGATGGGCCTTATAGAAATAAGGATCTAGCACAGTGGTTCTCAACTGGTGGGGGGGGGGGGGGGTTAAGACCACAGATTGGCAGATTCAAACAGGTATCAGGACAACATAAAACGCGATCGTCTCCCTTTCTTGAATTCTGTGTGAGCGTGTGTGTGAATATACTTGTGTTTGGGTGTGTGTATATATATATATATATATATATATATATATATATATATATATATATATATATATGATTGACATTTTGGAAAGAATGGAATGGCATTCTGAACATATGGTGAAAAGGTGCATGGGAATAAAAAAAAGGTTGAGAACCACTGATCTAGCACTACATGTCCAGTGCAGCTTAAGATGTGTAAAATAGTCCTTTACTTCCCTTATTTCCTGAAAACAATAAATCACGCGTGAGCTCTTTATTTCCCATGTGGTTATTACTGAAACTAGCTATGTACCATAGGTCAGCGTGTCCGAAAGGTTTAACCTTAAGATTCATTGCTCTGACTGCTGGTTAGTGGGTTCATTCCACACACCAATCATTTATACTCAAATGTTGACTTCTCTTTCAGAAAGCTGGCAAACTACTGAATGTAAAATTGCTTAGAAAATTAACATCAGGTTGGTTGTAACATCTTGTAAAGAACATGACACATTCAAAGAAAACTATGCAAAGTCGTCGTTTGTAGTGTAACTCACTACACGGAAAACACACCTTCAGTTTACTGAAAATTAATAATATGTGGTTTATGGAGTAGCAAAAGAACGTGTTGTAATTTACTTGTTATAGCCAAGAGACCAGAAATTTCACAGTGATGTAGTCATGGTTCTAGATGTGATAAGCAACTTAGTACAGAGTCAAAAACCACTAAACACAACCAGAGATTTGTAGTTTCCTTGCCTAATTCTCCACCAGATAACTCATCATACGGTCATCGATGCACCAAACATTGCCTGCTACACCGATGGTAGTTTAAACTGGTTTAGCTTAAGTATCAGCGGAGTTGCGCGTGTGGTAGCGGGGTTAGATTGTCCAGTTGACATCGTGAGACGTGTGTCTTCTTCTTCTTCTTCTTCTTCTTCTTCTTCTTCTTCTTCTTCTTCTTCTTCTTCTTCTTCTTCTTCTTCTTCTTCTTCTTCTTCTTCTTCTTCTTCTTCTTCTTCTTCTGCTTCTTCTTTCTTCTTCTCTTTCCACCTTCTTCCTCCCATCTCCTTGAAATTTGCCTCTTCTTCTTCTTTCTTCCTCTCCTTCTTCCTCCTTCACCTCTACATTCTCCTCTTCCTCCTCCTCCTCCTGCTGCTGCTGCTGCTTCTACTTCTGCTTCTGCTTCTGCTTCTTCTTCTTCTTCTTCTTCTTCTTCTTCTTCTTCTTCTTCTTCTTCTTCTTCTTCTTCTTCTTCTTCTTCTTCGTCTTCTTCTTCTTCTTCTTCTTCTTCTTCTTCTTCTTCTTCTTCTTCTTCTTCTTCTTCTTCTTCTTCTTCTTCTTCTTCTTCTTCTTCTTCTTCTTCTTCTTCTTCTTCTTCTTCTTCTTCTTCTGCTGCTGCTGCTGCTGTTTTCCCACCTCTACCTCATTTATAGGTCCATGTGAATGTCTTTAGTGATAACAGTATTTGCTGCGTTGCTTTGCTTGTGTTCGCTGGCTGTGATCTCCAGCGCAAAGTCCTGTATGTCGGATTAAGACATCCTGTTGTCCAACATCATTGTGATGTCATACATGACCTGATGTTTGCGTGAGTATCCGTTGTCCCATGTCTGGCTTATTGGTGTGCAGACTCGTGGTTCTTCGCCGTGCAGGCAGACACTCTCCGACATCGGAGGCATCAACGATCCTACTGACTTTAGTCAGGACCCCGAAGGGACCTGTTGCCCAGGACGCTCGGCGAGGACACGTCAATAGGTCTTGGCCAGTATAGAACCCAGCCCTCGTGCCTTGGAAACACCCCTGCGTCCCATAACAGTAGTTACTTTTAGGTTCTTGCAGTTCACTGTTGTGATTTATGTGCCTGTGAGCCTGGGAATCTGACTACATCTAGCATTTTTGGGGTCTGCTTTCCCCCGGACGTGAGTTGGATCCTAGATAAGGGCTGGGATGTAAAAAAAAAAAAAAAAAAAAGAAAGAAGAAAAACATTCCTAGACTGTGCAATAAGTGGCAACTGCTTGGGCAAGCCCGAATCAAACTCACGGTGTGTGAGTGTGTGTAGGTGTGTGTGTGGGTTTTTTTTTGGTACGTGCGTGCGTGCGTGTGTGTGTTGACTTGTAGTAGTCTCACAAGTAGAACCATTGAAGGCTATGCGAATACCGAATACTTAGAAGAAAGTCATCAGGCATGGATAACAACCCGCAAAGCTCTTGAAGTCAGAAAATATGGAAAACAAACCAGAGATGGATAGACTGAACCGTCTTTTATAACGCTTCTTCCAAAGAAAAGAATTCCAAGAATGTGCGTGAACTTCAGAACCATCAGCCCTATCAGTCATCCAAGTAAAATAATATTAAGAGTACTTTTCAACAGAATGCATAGGATATGAGAAGATACATTTTCTTTCTAAGAACAGACGGTTTTAAACCCAAAAATGTACTTCAGATAAAGACTGCAAATTATATAACTTCTTTTGTTTCACAAATGGCTTTGATCCAGTCTGATTGCATAGAAAATTGAGTTTTAATACCAACATCATAGAAATCGTTGAAGCATTATCTAAGGATCCAGCAGTGATGTTCTTATAAAATACGATTTAAGATAATTGTTTACAACAACATTAAGAGTTCCACAAGGATGCATCTTGTATCCAGTGCTTTTTAATGTCTAAGTCGCATTACGCTGGAGTCTCTTAACGATTTAAAGGCAGTTATATCTTTTGGTGGACGTCTTTTGGTTTGTTCTGAATTAGAATTCTAAGGCCTCTTGTCGAGATTAGAGAAAATTTCAAGATCATCTGGAGTTAAAGTCAGTATAGAGAGAGAAGAAAGCACAATATTGGTGAAAAGCCCCAGACTTTTGAATAAAACTGCTTTAGGAAGAGTCTCAGCATATAGGAACAGTAGCACAACATGTATTCCTACAGTGGACATACAGTGAAAATGTATGCAGACCATTAAGAACCACTTTTGTCAACAGCGAAACGTGTGGCGCTTTTCTGGTTTGGGCATTTCACACGTCGTGACACCTTTCAAATGTATTCCTTAAGGGAACCGTTTATGGCAAACGGAGAAGAGGAAAGCAGAGAAATTCATAAGACTGAGAGCATGAACGAGTGGAGTCATGTTTCCACACTTGTTTCCTTTGCTGAGGATATCGATTATTGGAAGTATGTGGTTTCTAAAATTTCAACCGTGACACCGCCACCTCCCACATGCGAGTTACAGGATATATATATATATATATATATATATATATATATATATATATATGTGTATAAGAGACAGCTCTATATATATATATATATATATATATATATATATATATATATATGTATATGCTGCACAGCTGCTACGGACAGTTTCAACATGTTATGAAACCATAGCTATGTCAGACACTCATACTAATCATGGATGATGAACAGTTGTATAGGGTATCTTCAAAGCAGTCTCACGGCACCTTTCTGCGCTCGTTTCTTGACAAGATTTGTCTGCCGCATTGATATATAGAGGTCACCGAAGACGCACGTACCGAATATCTATGAATTTCTATAATAATATTCCAGTTGCTCATTTTTCGAGTGGCTGTGTGTTATTTACGTTAGACTTGCGTCCGGATGAGTGTCTGTATTTAGAATTATTTCCGTTCTAAAGCTTATTTAAACTCTCTCTCTCTCGCTCTCTCTCTCTCTCTCTCTCTCTCTCTCTCTCTCTCTCTCTCTCTCTCTCTCTCTCTCTCTCTCTCTCTCTCTCTCTCTCTCTCTCCGTATCGATTCTGTCTCATCAATTGCCATCTCCGCACTGCTGGTATGATGCAGTGAGTCTCGGACATTGTCTGTCTTGCGTTCTCACAGGGCACTCATGCAGACTTCTCCACCCCATCTCTTTATGTTTTCCACCCAAATCCAACGTGGTGGACATCTTTGATAGGCACTCATAGTGAGGAGAGGAAAGTAATAGAATTAAATAAAAATAAGTTAGACAAATTAAACAGTGAATGCTATAGTCATACGGCGATATAGGTTTGCATGTAGGTTTCCGTTTTTAAATTGTCTCTGTTGTCCTCTCAATTCTACTCCTTTAATTCCCTCACTCTGAGGGCCAGTCAATATCTGAGAATGCAGCTATCGCACGACTGCAGTGGCCTCAAGGGTTCCTCAGCAGTTGAAATGCGTCTTATTCGTATATGCTTCCTTCCACCTTACTCTTCTGCAAGGATATTAACGGGAGCCGCGGTAGCATAACGCTCGCATGTCCGTTCGGTGGTCATGGAGTCTAATCCACGTCGGGGGGATTAAACAAATGTGGTGGGCTGATGAGAAACTGAAGCCAGTGATAAAAAAATCAACACAAGACGGTCTGCTTTCAAATGTTGTACTGATTTCGAACGCGGTGTGCGTGATGGTGGGGGTGACCACGTGTTCACATACACCCACTGTGACCGAACATTTGCGGCGCGAGTTGGCCATATCAGTCACATTGGCTACCGCCATAGGTAAAAGTTATTATGCCTGTTTAAAGCACAAACTATCGTCTGTCAAGACGGCAAGGTGCCAATGAATGTGTTCGTTGCGAATCTCGTTCGCTTCCTCCTTTCCACAGACGTCGGTATAACATGAAGGAGATTGGACGGGCTGGGAGACGATTTCTGAGGTACTTGTAATTTACGTCCCAAGTCAAGGACAAAAAGTCAACATTGAAGTTCAACGACTGCTGTGTGAAATTACCCCACGACGTCGCGGTGAGCAGAGGCAGTAAGTGCATTAAACCTCTCAGGGCCGTGGCTGTTCAGCCTAACCTTTTGGATTTCTAACTACCGTTGGATATTGAGTGTGCCCTACATGTACACACGTTGTTCTATTTTTCACTCTTATCTAAAATAGAATTATGTCACAATTACTAAAGAAGAAAATTTGACCGTTTGAACTTAAATGTTATGGAACAACTCTTTAACTAGTGTGGATCTATTAGATGAAAAACACTGACTTTCTCCAAGATCTAAACAGCCAAGACAACTGGTTCATACACAGTATCGTGTCTGGGAAACTGAACTAGTTTGGCAAGATTAAACGTCCACGGCGGTTTAGAAACAACCATAATGGATGCCATGGTTTCCGCGGTTGACACGGGTCATTAAAGACGCCATGGAAATGACAGTGCATTAGGCTGGAGAGCTGGCGTAGAATGGAGTCTTTCCAGCCAGTTATGATATGAAGAGCGTTCTACAAAATACGTGCAATGGCCAGAAATTAAAGTACCATAATGATTTCTTTTTTAATCTCTTAAACTATTAGTTAAAATAAATGAAATTTACAAACATGGACATTTACTCTACACACACTATTATGCTACAATATCCCTATCAACTTGAACGACCTTACGCCCGCGCGGAAGGCATGCGTACATTGCCTGTACCAGATCCTGCTAACGTATCATAACCACATTATCATTAAACCGCACCCCACTGTGCGCATTTATAAGTGTACAAACAAGATGAACATCAGAGGGACTCAGGTCACGGTTGACGTAGTGAAGTTCAGTCCAATTTAGCATTTGTGTTTCAGGCTTGTCTGAAGGCGTACATTTTTCGTGCTGGAGCAACAGGTCTGTTGGATTCTTATTATGCGGAACTCTGCTGAACCGCTCATCGAGTTTTGTTAGTGTTTTGAGGTAATCTTCATAATTGATTTTCTCGCCTCCTGGCTTCACTTCCACAAGAATCACACCATCAATGTCCCAACAGACTGTGATCATAACCGTTTCTGCTTACGGAGTTGTCATGAGTGTCTTTATTTTTTGTGATGTTAGAGGATGCCACTCGATTGACTGCATTTTGGCCTCAGGCTCAAAATGATGCGCCCAGATTTTGTCACCTGTAACGATCTTTGACAAAAGAAAGTTATCTCTCTCAGCATCGAAACGCGCCATTTCAGAAGACAGTTTTTCCCCTTTGCTAGTTTGCAAGACTTTGCGTACCCATCTTGCGCAAACCTTTTAATATCGTCACCTGTAACGATCTTTGACGAAAAATTTATCTCTCTCAGCATCGAAACGCTCCATTTCAGAAAACAGTTTTTCCCCTTTGAAACCTTTGCTAGTTTGCAAGACTTTGCGTACCCATCTTGCGCAAGCCTTTTAATATCGTCACCTGTAACGATCTTTGACAAATAAGTTATCTCTCTCAGCATCGAAACGCGCCATTTCAGAAGACAGTTTTTCCCCTTCGTAACCTTTGCTAGTTTGCAAGACTTTGCGTACCCATCTCGCGCAAACCTTTTAATATCGTCACCTGTAATGATCTTTGACAAAAAAAGTTATCTCTTTAAGCATCGAAACGCGCCATTTCAGAAGACAGTTTTTCCCCTTTGAAACCTTTGCTAGTTTGCAAGACTTTGCGTACCCATCTTGCGGCAAACCTTTTAATATACGAAAGTTCTGAAAATTTTAATCGCACGTCCCTTGCCGAGTGATAGCTGCCAGGTCAGTTGTTGACTTTCAATGCGCCTATCGTCACGAGTAAGCGGCTGGTTCAGACTATCTGGGCAGGTAGCCCTGTCAGGACGTCCAGAGCGTGGACAATCATGCAGCTCTGTCTCTTCACTTTCTGAAGCTTAAAGTCTCTGAATCCGGCGACTGACGTTACCTCTAGCGACAGCACAACTTCCATACATAGTATACACATATTTGAGAATTTTCACCACAGTTTCTTTTCCGCAATCATAAATTTGATTACAGTTCACTGTTTATAACCCAAGTTGTTCACACACGCAATTTTAACGGATTACCTTTCTAATTATCCAAATGTCGTTAAATTTCATACAAACAGTAGATATATTGCAAATCTGAAGTGTGCAAAATTGCATGCTTCTGTCTTTAATATTCGTTGAAAACAAAAGCACATTATAGTGTATTACTCTCAGAATGACCCTCGTTCCTTTTGCATGATTATCAGAGAAAGCTAGGTCTCGAAGCACTACCCCCAGAATTAGAATGAAGGAAGCATAACATTATTGCGCTCCTTCTTTTGTATGTTAAAAAAGTCCATATCTTGATTTCGTGTGTAGTTCATCATCAGGAGTCATGCTGACAGGCGTGGGCGGCAGTGGTTCGCAATCTTACACTATCATCAGAGTCGTGGATTAGGTCTGTGTTCTTGCCCCAATTATGCCATGTGGCCCGGCCATGGGGTATCTATTTCCCTGCCTTCCACTTGTCCCTTTCCCATCAATTCTGCCAGTGGTCATTTATTTGTCTAGTTTATTTCTCCCCATAGCGTGTCTAAACACATTGACTATCTATGTCTTATTTCTCAAATCAATTTAAAGTTTTAATTTGTTGCTTGTAGAACTGTCTTATTCGTTTATCTGCCCGTCCATGTATACTTTGCATTTGCCTCCGAGAACACTACCACTTGTTCCACCGCCATTTGATGTTTTTCAACTTGTCTGTTTATTGTCCATGTTTCATATGCATACAGCAGTATAGGTTCTATACAGCTATTCACATTCTGTTCCTTGTTGCAATTGTCAGCTTTTTATTTATTACTATGTTTATTTTTTCTTGCAAAAATAATGATTCTTGTTCTAATATCTATATGACACCTTTCTTCAGATGTTATGACTATTCCTAGATAGTTGTTACATTGTGTTTTTTCTTTCTTCTTGGGGACGCACATAATTGCTGGTTTCTTACACTTTAATTCTATCCCCAAGTACTCACTTTGTACAGTAACCACATCTACCAAACGCTGCAGATCCTGTTCATTGTCTGCAATCACTACTGTATCATCTCCACATCTTATATTATTTCTGTGTCCCCGGTTGGCATTTTCTGTCATACTCTAAATGTCACATAATATGTTCACTACAAAGAGGTAAAACAGTCTGGAGATGTTGTTTAGCTACTTATTGAAAAACGTCTATTTCAGTCTTTGCACACATTAAGTTGGTATGTTATATCACTGAAGTCTTTCAATCCCAGCAGGTTCCACATCAAATCCCCGAAGCGGGGATTTAACAAGCGCAAAACATTATGAGTGCGTTACTTTCAAAAAGGCAAGAGAGAGTGACTAATACTCTGAACAAATGTAAACATTAAGAGAACGCATTATGTCAGTGTTGGAGTTCACGCTGGTGAGAAATCACACGCTGCCTGTGACTGAAAGAGTTAAGTACAAATATGTACACTTTACTTCAGTCAGCAACACAGTGGGGTATATTATTTTAGATTTGTTTTAAAGACAACGTTACCGAGTGTCTATGTTATTAACCATATTGAGGGTGGGGGAAAAAGATAAAAATTAATTACAACAACGGAAATTAGATTCCTGAGAAGAATACACAATGAATCAAGAAGATAGAAAACCAGAAGTGAAGAAATCAGGACTAAAGTGGAGGTTATAGCAGCGCTAGATGTTACTAGAAAACAGCAAGTAAAATGGTTCAATAAACTAACAGTATACCACAACAAGCATTGACGAAAAGACCAAATTGAACCAGAAGAAGACGCCGACCACGTAAACAATGGACAAAGGGAATAACAAGCGTCCATGGGAATCTCGACATAATGAAGCTCATAAACGGGCACTCCATCTGTTTATGCTTCACCTCGACACCGCAAGATACAAGAGGAACAGCATGCGATGAGATGAGGGTATATGTTAGGCTCATACGTTCAGTAATTATATGATACTCTATGTTTAATATGGCCAGTACCACGTCAGTCTCCGCTGATTTTACAGAGAAATATCTTCTACTCCATTTTATGAGGCTGGTGGACCTCAAAATTGAAAATGTTTCCAAAAAAACAACAACAACAAACTCGAAAATTGAACCTATGCCCACTGTATTTTTAAGAAAGCGTTCTAACCATTTGCGTACCACCAATACATTTTCCAGGGACCACCGTTCGATTACATCTGCGCGTTCACCTTTTAGCCGCGATAGTCGATCCTGCCTGACATCGGTACCAGGAAATGACCTGGAAAATTAAGGCGGCTAGTATTTTATTAACCACGTCACCCATTGAGTTTTGATTGGTATATACATATATGGGACCAGCACCATGTATCCGACAAGCCTCTAAGCGTTTAAAGGGGCCCTTTACTTATAAAGTGTCCTTTACTTTACTTCGCAGGTTCTGTGGTGAAGGCGCTAGGAATGCATTTCGTAATCCCGCATGCCGCGTTCGTAACACAGCTACCGAAGATTTGGAAACAGACCACCTTGGGTTGGTTTCCATACAATGAGTTCAGGTCTTTCAGAAAGAAATGGCAAACTACTGAACATAAACTTGCCCAGGAATCACAAACAGCCAAAATGTTGGAGTTGACTGCTACGTCCTGTAAAAGGATATGTGTCGTGTCTTACTTTAAAGTGTCGTACCTGGAGTGAGGGGAGTCAAATCCCACATTATATTTTACCCCTTATCAATATCCTGGAGATATCCAGCAGACTCCGTCCACAACACTCCCTCAATCTGAAGACACCTTCTTCTCACTCTTGCTCACTGTCGTACTATGCCCCCTCTCATTCTTCCCCAACGCAACATATTCAACAACTCTTGCTTCTAAAAATTAATAAAGATTAATTTATTAAAAGAAAAGTGTAATGTACGTGAGACGTGTATGCGAAGAAAATGTGTGTTGTGTATTCTAATGTAAATGTAGAGGTCAGACCACAAAGTTCATGATCAGAGTCCACTCATCATGGCAAGGATTACACGACATCACAAGAATCAGCACAATGGACCTCACCAAATGCCGCGTCTCTCCCTCCAGACATGTCCTCCTCCAGGAGCCTTGATAACCATGAGGTCTGATTCCCATTCAAATCTACAGTCTGGGAATGATACTATTTTTGTTCCTAACAAAAAAACTGTTCCTAATAGTTTATAGCAAACACTGAGACCACACAATTCCTGCCCAGTGAAAAATTGGAACACTGTCCCATGAACATGACGTTTTTCCTTCTTGCGAAATTTTCTACCGTTTTCACTCTTAAAACAGTCATTGTATCTAAACCAAAATAGATCTCTTAATGTTCTTGATAACGTCTTAATGTTATGATTTCTTTGATACGTGGAACAACCACTCTCCAATGTTTGGTTCATGTAATGCGAACATCAATCCCTACTGTTCTAGTAATAAATGGACTGAACATCCATCATCACTGGTATATTCACGCATGGTATGAAAATCAAAACCCATTACTATGTTGCTATCCACAGGTAGTGTGAAATCTTCTTCGTAATGTTCTTAATATTTATCCTGTGGGATAGTTATACCATTCAGCTCCACCGAGCAATGTTTATCAACTTCTTCTAGCATAGGCTCATTGAGAAAGTTGCTGGCCAATCTTCCTGCACCAAAAAATATCCTGGATCTGATTTTTCAATGTTTCTGTGTTCTTCATCCCAACCAGAGGGAACCCGTAAAATATATAACACTACTGGTGATAGCCTCCCCGTCACTGATCCTTATTAGATGATCGTGGGCCATCGGCCTTGCTCAGAAAAATACAGTGAACCTAACTCTGTCAGGGACAGATGAACTCAACACATGGGTTTTCATCAGGCCAAGACAAGAAGAAAAAAAAAAAAACAGAATGCGGAACCCCGCCCACCAGGGTGCACCCACTGGAAGATCCCCATTATCCCCCATTATTAAATTCTCAGCTAGTAAAGCTTATCAACACTTCACTACTCTATTTTCAACTAACAGAGCCAATCATCACTTCATTACTCTAGCTAGTTTCAACCATGCTACTGCCTAAATTAATTAGGACTAATTATACAATATGAACTACGTTAGGCAACACCGCAGTTCTACTAAATCACATCTACATTTGCCATGACAGGCACGTGTAAAATTAAATCCACTTAATTCGCACACGGTAGACATTATTACAATCCATAACTGCAGTGCCACAGCACGTCTGCCTAAATCAACTGTCTGAGTTACACTGTGTCACCCAATCATGTTTTTGTCCAAGAGCCTTGAATTGTTCACGTGACGTTCCTTTGATGTCAATACATCAGATTCTCAAGGGGCAGATCATCCATTTTTCAGAAATCTTATGTCCCTTTGGCTTAATCAATGCAAGAGTTGTCTTTTCCTGTTTTGACACCCAAACCAAACCCGCGTTTCTGCATTGTCTGAATCCGCGTCTCAACAACAAGCCGCCAATTCGCTTTGATGTCGGAAACCTCCCAATGTTCCCTGGGTGTCTTTATCTCACCGCTACTCGAAGTAAACAAGTTGGAGCTGCGAACACAGACTGTTTTTTCTCTGTACCGGTTAAAACAAGTGTGGCCTTGAAAACATGCCGTTAATCCGACTGCCTGTATTTTCATCAACTGGTTAAACCACGGTGATTTTCATGACATAGGCCCCCTCTTAAGAGAGTAGTCCATCTCACTCTTCTCCACCGTGAGTTCAATCCAGATGATTCATTCCTCTTCTTCAGGAGCTGGGTGTCTTGACAAGAAGTCCGCTCCAACATTTTCCTTCCCAGGAATGTACTCCACTGTGAAATTGTAGGGTTGAAGTAACAACGACCACCGCATCAAACTGGCGTTGAGCTTCTGAGAAGTAGCCAGGAACATCAGGGGCTGATGATCCCACTGGACCCGAAACTTAACTCCATACAAATAGGGCTGGAATTTTTGCACGGCCCATACGAGAGACAAGCACTCTCTCTCGACGGTCGAATAATTCCTCTCAGCCTGGAGAAGTTTCTTACTTGCGTATGCCACAGGTTTCAAAACCGAAGCATTGTCTTTTCCTTCCTGTAACAGGGCTGCCCCAATCCCAATCCCACTCGCATCCGTTCTCAACACAAATGGTTTGGAAAGGTCAGGGAGCTGTAATACAGGCTTTGCTGACCAAGGCCTCTTTTAACTGACTATAGGCAGTCTCACATTCTGGTGTCCAAATGATTTGGTCCGGGAATCCCTTTTTCAAGGTTTCCGGCAATGGAGCTCCCAGTTCAGTGAAATGTGGGATAAATTTGTGGTAGAACCCACACAACGAGAGAAAAGATCAAAGATCCTTTTCGTTTTTGGCCTTGGTGCATTTCTGATTTTCTCCAGGTTCTTCTCTTCTGGGACAATGTGTCCTGGAGTGATGGTGTGACCTAGAAATTCCAGAGTCTGGTAACCAATCATGCACTTGGTTGGACGAGCGGTAAGCCCTGCTTCCTTGAGTCTATTAAACACTCTCTCCAAGGATTGCAAGTGGTCATCCAAGCTGTCACTGGAAATCAGAATATCATCCATGAATGAGATGATGGCCGGATCCTGTAAAGGATCTAGTAAAGTCCTCATCATGCGTGTAAACACACTAGGTGCATTGCTGAGTCCAAAGGGCATGACATTGAATTCGTAGTGTCCACTGGGTGTACTGAAAGCCAACAGTGGTCGAATCTCCGGTTTGACTGGTGTCTGATAGTAACCCCGACTCAGATCCACCTTTGAAAAGTACCGAGCCTATGGAGCCTAGCGAATAACTGCGTTGGATTCGGCAAAGGTTCCACCTGAAATTGTGTATGACTGTTCAGAAGTCGGTAATCTATACACAACCGGTGTTCTCCACTTGGTTTGCGTAACAAAACTACCCCCGCGTTGTATGGGGATGTGGATGGTGCAATCACGTCATCCTCCAACAGTTTGTGTATTTCCTCCTCCAGGGCCTTTTCTTTAGAGAATGGCACTGGGTAGACCTTTTGGCGAACAGGTTCCTGAGTGGTCAAAGTCATCTCGAACTCCACCAACCTCGTTCGTCCTGGTTTATCAGTCAGTATCTCCTTATGAGACTTGAGAACCTGGGTTATCTTTTCCCTCTCCTGGGAAGGTCAGATCAGGGTTCACCTGCACATCCCTATAGGTTTCCTGGTGTACCAAGGGATATTCCCTGCCCTCGTTGGTTCCCACTTCCGTCTCCACTGCAACTGCCATTGCCATGAGGTGAGCTGCCTTGTCTCCGGGTCTCTCTTCGTATTTCCGCAAGAGATTGATATGGAAAATCTTCGACTTTCCCCGGATTCGGATCTGATAGTTGGTTCTGGATATCACCCTTTCCACGGGAAATGGTCCTTGCCAACCTATCTCCAGTTTGTTGTTTCCCGTTGGGAGTAGCAACAAGACTTTGTCTCCCACCTCTAGAGATCTGTCTTTAGACCTACGGTTGTAGTAAGCCGCATGTCTTTTTCTGGCCTTTTTCAAGTTTTGATTCGCCAGAGTCCATCCCTTGTGGAGTTTTTCTTTCAGTTCCTCCACGTATTTATAGGAATAAATCACTTCTTCTGACGTCCCCTCTTCAGTCCAACTCCTCAAAATGGCTTCCAACGGTCCTTTGATTGGACGACCAAACAGCAACGTAGCAGGTGGTAGTCCTGTTGAGCCATGAGGAACTTCCCGATAAGCAAAAAGTGCTGCTGGGAAATATTCATCCCACCTATCAGGTTTTTCCTGTGCCAGTTTCCTGAGCATTGTCATCAACGTGCCGTTGAAACGCTCTACTTGTCCATTGGCTTGAGGATGGTAAGGGCTGGTATGTATGTGGTTAGAGTGAAACACCCTAAATACCTCCTCCATGAGTTTTCCACAAAACTGGGACCCATTGTCCGTCAGAATTTGATCAGGGAAGCCTAATCTGGTAAAGGCCTCCATCAGTGCGTCCGCCACTCGTTTCGAGTCAATCGTGGTCAACGGTATGGCTTCACCCCACATTGTACAGCAATCCACCATTGTGAGAATATACATGTTCCTCTTCCTAGTCCTAGGAAGTGGACCCACGATATCGATGGCTACCCTCTCGAAAGGAGAGTTCATGATGGGCATCTCACCCAAGACCACCGGTGCTGTCCAGTGTTTCGGTGCCACCCTCTGGCACTCAGGGCATGACTTCACATACCGACGCACATCATCTGTCATTCCCGGCCAATAGTAATGGCAGGAAATTCGCTGCATGGTGGCGGCAATACCCATATGTCCACTAAAGGAGATGGTATGCCCCATATGAAGAATCTGGGACCGGTGAGCTTTCGGGACGACCAACTGACCGTATAGGTTGTCTCCCCTTCCGGCTCTCCTGTAGAGTATCCTATTCTTCATGTAGTACTGCCCCCGTCCTGGTGGATCAGCACTTCTCTGCAGCTTTTTGTAGCAAGGACGTAAAGTAGCATCCTCACTCTGGGCAGTTCGTAGCTCCCCCGGCAGTGGGTTAGTCACAATTGCTTCTGCCTCTTCCGTTCTCGTCTGAGAGCGAGTCTGTATTGCTCCCATATGGATTGGCTCCCTGGGCATTCCCAGAAAGACATACCGGCAACCAAGGATTACTGGAAAAATGGGATCGGTCAATACAGCGGCCTTGATTGTGCCGGTGACATACCTTGACCGAATCTCCACATTAGCAATGGGCAACTTCATGGCCACAGCACTCTTCTGTGCAGGCTGTATCTCCATGGTCTCACCTGTGAATTGTTCTGGATGTACCAGATCCGCAGAAATCACGGCCTCCCCGTCCAGTCCTGTGTCGTACAAACACTCCACTTGACGACCGTTAACCTCTAGCAATTCCACTACAGGTGGCTTTTCCTGGTCTGGAGTCTCTTCCTCGGCCTCGACCTGTTCAGTGGGCTCCACCTTAGGTTTCCCGGGGCACACGAAGAATTTGGAGTCTCCTGACTTTCCCCTGCAGTCAATAGCATTGTGCGTGTTTGACTTGCATTGGTTGCACAATTTCCCTGTCCTAGATTTTCTAGTGTCGGACTTGAGTGAGCTCTTTTGGTGGCGAGCTTCCTTGTTGACCTTGGCAGTTTCCGTGACAACCTCCTTGGAAGTCACTTGACATGCTGCGAAGTGAGGGCTCTTAGCCTTCGATTTGCAGTCCCTCGTATTGTGAGAGGGTGACTTACAAATTGAACACCACTTCTCCGACCACGGTCGTTTTGGTGTAGAGCTTGAAGTGCTCTTGCTTCCCTCCTTCGTCTTCTCTGAACTATCCTCTGATTTTTGCACATAAGGTTCCCCTTTTTTGGTTCCTGAGTTTTTGGCTTTCTTCTTGTCATGTTTCTCCTGACTTTTGGTGTTGGTGGAAAGGTTTTCCCCTGCCTCCCCATGTACCTCGACGAACCGTTCTGCTAATTTTGTCACGAGGTCAATACGTTCCGCTCCTTGTTCTCCCAGGAACGTCCTGAGAGGTTTCGACATTTGCTTCTTCAGCTGGTCGACCACCATGAGCTCTTCCAGACTCTCATAGTCATGTGCGAACCCAGCCAAATCCATCCACTTATGGAGATAGGAGTTTAGACGCAAACTGTAGGCGGCAAACAACTCCCCCGGTTCTCGTTTCGCTGCTCGAAATTTTTTCCGGTAGGTATGTGACGTAACCTCGAATCGTTTCAGCAGAGCCGTCTTCAATTCGTCATAATTGTTCTCATGTCCTGGTGGTAGGCGAGAATAAACCTCGTAGCCCGTCCCGCGTAATCACTGGGATAGCTTGAGATTCCATTTGTTACACTCCAGACCCATAGCAACGGACATGGCCTCGAAGCATTGAAGGTACTGGTCAATCTTCTCTTTGTCCTCCTCGTAGGTCGCTAGAGGGAACTTCATAGCATGATAACTGTGCCCCCCTACTGGTGTTGAGCCTGGGATGGAGGAACCTCTAACTGCTCCCTCAGTTTCCCCATTAGATTGACTCTTCAACTCGAGTTCCCTCATCCGGTACTCGTGCTCCCTTTTCTGAGCTTCTTGTTCGCTTCCAGTTTCTTAGCTGCTTGCTCAGCTTCAAAGCTGCTTGCTCAGCTTCAAATTTCTTAGATGCTTGCATAGCTTTAAATTCCAGCCTTCTAGTGGCTTGCTCAGCCTCAAGTTTCTTCGCAGCTTGCTCTGCTTTCAATTTCCTAGCTTCTTGTTTCAACTCCATCCTTCTCAATTCCAACTCCGCCTTTCGATCTTCTCTTTCTGCTTGACGATACTCTCTCTTCACCTCCTGTATGTAATCTGTTAGTGCAGAACCCGACAATCCCATTTCTTCCCCCATAGCCCTTAGCTCTGCCGTGGTTAGTTTAGGAGTGGCCATTTTTCAGAGAGGCAAGCCAGCAGGTTGAGTACAATTTAACTGCAAACTAATATATAGATATATGAACAAGTACTATAAATCTATATATTTACCACACACAGCACACCACAACACAATCACTCAGTGACAAGAGTAGAATCAGGACCACAGACCTATGCAGACGTGTGAAGTGTGAACAGGTAAGATATGTGTCTTAACCCTTATCCACATTCACTCTAGCTGGATTCTCTAATATGATATCTCCGTCCTATAACTAAGGATCCCGTGTCAAAAGACCCCGTTGTCAGAAGATCCCACTGTCAAAGGATCCCACTTGCAAGAGATCCCGCTGTCCAAAGATCACGTTTACGATCCCCCAATAATGTCAGTGTCTTACTTTAAAGTGTCGTCCCTGGAGTGAGGGGAAGTCAACACCCACATTATATTTTACCTCCTATCAATATTCTGGAGATATCCAGCAGACTCCGTCACAACACTCCCTCAATCTGAAGACACCTTCTTCTCACTCTTTCTCACTGTCGTACTCTGCCCCCTTTCATTCTTCCCCAACAGCAACATATTCAACAACTCTTGCTTCTAAAAATTAATAAAGATTAATTTATTAAAAGAAAAGTGTAATGTACGTGAGACAGTGTATGCGAAGAAGATGTGTGTTGTGTATTCTAATGTAAATGTAGAGGTCAGACCACAAAGTTCATGATCAGAGTCCACTCATCATGGCAAGGATTACACGACATCACAAGAATCAGCACAATGGACCTCACCAAATGCCGCGTCTCTCCCTCCAGACATGTCCTCCTCCAGGAGCCTTGATAACCATGAGGTCTGATTCCCATTCAAATCTACGGTCTGGGAATGATACTATTTTTGTTCCTAACAAAAATGTTCCTAATAGTTTATAGCAAACACTGAGACCACACAATTCCTGCCCAGTGAAAAATTGGAACACTGTCCCATGAACATGACGTTTTTCCTTCTTGCGAAATGTTCTACCGTTTTCACTCTTAAAACAGTCATTGTATCTAGACTCAAATAGATCTCTTAATTTTCCAGATAACGTCTTAATGTTATGATTTCTTTGATACGTGGAACAACCATTCTCCAATGTTTTGGTTCATGTAATGTGAACATCAATCCCTACTGTTCTAGTAATAAGTGGACTGAACATCCATCATCACTGGTATATTCACGAATGGTATGAAAATCAAAACCCATTACTATGTTGCTATCCACAGGTAGTGTGAAATCTTCTTCGTAATGTTCTCAATATTTATCCTGTGGGATACTTATACCATTCAGCTCCACCGAGCAATGTTTATCAACTTCTTCTAGCATAGGCTCATTGAGAAAGTTGCTGGCCAATCTTCCTGCACCAAAAAATATCCTGGATCTGATTTTTCAATGGTTCTGTGTTCTTCATCCCAACCAGAGGGAACCTGTAAAATATATAACACAACTGGTGATAGCCTCCCCGTCACTGATCCTTATTAGATGATCGTGGGCCATCGGCCTTGCTCAGAAAAATACAGTGAACCTAACTCTGTCAGGGACAGATGAACTCAACACATGGGTTTTCATCAGGCCAAGACAAGAAGAAAAAAAAAAAAAAAAACAGAATGCGGAACCCCGCCCACCAGGGAGCACCCACTGGAAGATCCCCATTATCCCCCATTACTCAATTCTCAGCTAGTAAAGCTTATCAACACTTCACTACTCTATTTTCAACTAACAGAGCCAATCATCACTTCATTACTCTAGCTAGTTTCAACCATGCTACTGCCTAAATTAATTAGGATTAATTATACAATATGAACTACCTTAGGCAACACCGCAGTTCTACTAATCACATCTACATTTGCCATGACAGGCACGTGTAAAATTAAATCCACTTAATTCGCACACGGTAGACATTATTACAATCCATAACTGTAGTGCCACAGCACGTCTGCCTAAATCAACTGTCTGAGTCAGACTGTGTCACCCAATCATGTTTTTGTCCAAGAGCCTTGAATTGTTCACGTGACGTTCCTATTGATGTCAATACATGATCATCCATTTTCAGAAATCTTATGTCCCCTGCGCAACCAATGCAAGAGTTGTCTTTTCCTGTTTTGACACCCAAACCAAACCCACGTTTCTGCATTGTCTGAATCCGTGCCTCAACAACAAGCCGCCAATTAGCTTTGATGTCGGAAACCTCCCAATGTTCCCTGGGTGTCTTTATCTCACCGCTACTCGAAGTAAACAAGTTGGAGCTGCGAACACAGACTGTTTTTTGTTTGTACATGTTTAAAACAAGTGTGGCCTTGAAAACATGCCGTTAATCCGACTGCCTGTATCTCATCAACTGGTTAAACCACGGTGATTTTCATGACAATATGCAACCAACAAGTTGGTTGCTTACTAACCATTTGGGCAACACACATACCGAGGGACCGATGTATTATTCTAGGCCACGCCATTAACCACTTCCCTACCACAAATCTTTCTTTGATGGACCAGAGTGTATTTAAGCCAGCACACTTGGGTAAGGCATACACTTGTGATCCATGCAAGTTAAATAAGGCTTATTAAATGTTTTGCATATCCTTTTACAGGACATCCCTGTCAACATCAGCATCTTTCAGCTGTTGATTCAGTTTGTTGATTTCTTGGCAAGATTACGCTCAGTAGTTTGCCATTGCTTTCTGAGCGACCGGCTCACATACCCCGTAAGTTACCGACGCGGGTCGAACCGCTACCGACGCGGGTCGAACCGCTACCGATTCTCGCCGTCGTCGCGTTACTCACGAGAGTATACGAGATTACGGAGAAAGTCGCTAACATCTATGCCAGGGAGCCGGCAAATAAGGGTAATGGTATCTGATAAATATTTAGGGCGCGTAATGGAAAGAAATATACTAGAAAACTGTGACATTTGGCAAAACTGATGGGATAATAGCAAGCGGAAGACAGGCAGATAAATATCTGGTCGATATAACTAATATTAGGCTAATGAAAGATGAATAATGAATTCATATCGCTAGCTAGGAAATTACAGCGGTAATCCATCACAGCTGCGATTGATTGCAGGGTCTTAGTCACCTCGTCGCAATTAACTCTTTGTGTGTGTGTGTGTGTGTGGGGGGGGGGGGGGGGTGTCGGGTATAGACGCACATCTCGTACTGTAATGTTTTGGTTTTGTTTGGTTAAAGATCAGTTTTATTGTACACGGATTTGTTAATAAGTGCTTCAGTCTGCTTCCGTAAATAACACAAGGATAGTCTCGGCACAGTTCACGAACTCTGTACAGTGAGTGGAATCAGCGAAAACGAGAAGTAGAATCGGTAAGTTTTATTATAACAAAGTCACCAGTGACATAATGGACATTACGGCTGCAGCCCTCATTAGCACACTGACCATAAACATACACTGATCATCGTGTAGCAGACCTTTTACAGAACGTCGCTTTCATCACGGCCTGTAGAAAATCCCCTCGACGTCTGGCCACTTCTCCTGCCTCGTGCACCCTCATGCCAAAGTTGTCTGCAGGGTCCTGTGTCCTCTTCGGTCTGGTCGACCCAGACTCTTCTACCAGGAATCATGCCTTCCATGGCTGTTCTTTCCAAGTCACTGAGACGTGTAATATTGCCAAAGTGTTTCCGAGATACTGTTTATGAGTCGGATTTATTCGATGTTCAGATCTTGTAGAATTTCAGCAATTCTTTTTTCTTGGCCACACGATATTCTAAGAACTTTTATGTGGCATTTGAACTCAAAAACCCAAATTTTATACTTTAGTTATTGCGAAATTGTCTATGACTCACATCCACACACTGATACAACTACATACAAATGTTCATAATAATAATATATATCAAGGTTACCTAGCTGTTATGAACCACTTCATTGCTGTGCAGAATCACACATGCTATAACTGCTATTTCTTGGAGGGGTGTTTTAATTTTAACATTTGGCCCGGGCAGCGGCCTATTCGGCCTGCTGTTTTTAATTTCCTGCTGCTGATGAATTTTTAACGTGCGCAACCCGCACATTGATCCTCGGAGTTTTTCATTCTAGCTCGGGAAGTCTAGACTGTCCATCTTCTACCTCGGGATATAGGGAATGTGTCCTATATGTAATGCATATTTCACTTGCTTGTGATCACTACTGGATATTTGCTATAGCACAATTTGCTCAATATTTTGGTTGACATCGGTTGTTGAAAATGCAAGATCAAAAGTCGAGGTAAACTGTCATCTGTTGAAACAGGAAATTGGCGTCCCATATACTTCATGTATTAAATTAAAGCAGCAAGAGAAGTAGGAACAGCTTGGCTACATAGACTATTCAACCATGTTTGGGTAGAACAACAGACACCACGAGACTGGGGAAACGCCATAATTATCCCAATTTGGAAAAACCAAAGGCAGCAAAAGAGACTGCACACAATACAGAGGCATTTCACTGTTGAGTCATACTGGGAAAATATTTTGCAAAATTCTTGAAAAATGATTACGAACTACTTTAGAACCCCAGCTAAGCGAAACACAACTTGGATTTATGAAAAACAAAGGATGCACAGATGCCATTTTTGTCCTTAGACAACTTATAGAAAAATCAATCGAATTCAATAAAACACTCTACTTAGCCTTTGTCGACCAAGAAAAGGCATTCGATAGAGTAGATAGAAACAAGCTGTGGGAAATCCTTAAACAATATGGAGTGAGTACACATCTAACAAACCTATGTAGAAGTTTATACAACAACAGTGAATGCATAGTGAGAGCAACTGGAGGACACTCAGAACCCTTCACCATAAGATCTGGAGTACGACAAGGTTGTTTCCTGTCCCTTCTCTTGTTCATAATATATATAGACAACATATGTAAATAAACCAGCCAAGCAGAGACAGCAAGAATACCGCATGACGAGAACACAGAAGAAGAACCATCTGCAAATCTAAGCCATAGAGAACTCCTGTTTGCGGACGACCAAGCACTAATAGCAAAATCAGAAGCTGAATTATAAGACCACATAAATAGTCTAAACGAAATGTGTTGGGAACATAACATGAAAATTAGCACAAGCAAAACAGAGGTAATGACTATAACTAAAGAAGAACAAACAACAACAATTCACCTAAACGAACATCCATTGAAACAAGTAAAGAGTTTCAAGTATCTAGGAAGTATAATATCATCAAATGGCAGATCAGAAGACGAGATCTAAAATAGGTGCAATAAGGCAAATCAACTCATTGGACAAATGGCACCAATACTAAAGAACAAAGATGTATCAATAACTACTAAGAAAGCACTTTACAACATAATCTTCCTACCAACTCTATGCTACCAATGCCAAACCTGGACAATGACAGAAAAAGATAAAAGAAAAATCACAACAACAGAAATGAGGTTTCTGAGAAGAATACTCAACGTATCAAGAAGAGATAAGATCAGAAATGAAGAAATCAGGACTAAAGTGGGGGTTAAAGCAGCACTAGATTTTATTAGAAAGCAGCAAGTCAAATGGTTTGGCCATGCAAGTAGGTTACCAGTCAACAGCATACCACAACAAGCAATGATGTACAGACCAGACGGAAACAGAGGAAGAGGCCGACCACGTAAACGTTGGATGGGGGGAATAGCAGAGTCCATGGGAATATCGATATATGAAGCCCATTATCGGACACTCTCACGAAGTTTGTACTTCACCTCGACACCGCAAGGTACAAGAGGAACATGATGAGATGAGATGAGATTAAATGTCGATTGGTGTCAATGTCTCAGTTCTCTAATTTAATGTCGCGTGTATTGTTCTCTCTATAACAACTTTCTGAATGATTACTAAAGTCCACAATGACAAGTTGTTGTTTCCATATTCACCGATAATAATGACATTTCTGTGCTTGTAAATTCTCAACAGTTCGGAAAGTCTTCTAATCGGCTGTGTACAATGTGCAACTGTCTTCACCTCGATGTTGTGTTAATCTCGTTAAGTATGTGTGTTGCATCGTACTTTATGCGGCTTATGGCCCAGACATACATACCGACTTCAGCTAGCATTAATGGGATCTGCTTCCCCGGCTTTCCATTAGAGCTATCTAGATGCCCCTGTAATGCAGCAGTTGAGTCGACAAGAGTTTGTTTGGCTTTACACTTCTGAAAGTGGCAGTGACATTTCACATGAAAGAGATTAAATTGCTGCAGTCTCCGTTTTTTTTTTAAACTTTAATATATACATAATTATTGAAATTCATTGTAGACAGAGATCAGCGGGGGCATAGTGGCAAGCTGCTCTCCTGCAAGCCCGGCGTTCATGAGTTCGAATCTGCATTAAGGCGAATTTTTAAAAAAAAATGTAAAACCTCCCAGCTTAACCCAGCCTAAAATGGGTGTCAGAAAATGTCTTGGGAAGTAAAGGCGGAACGTATGATATTGAACTCATCATCCACCGAGTGTAGATTGCTCTATGGAAACATGGGTCCAGTACCATATGCCTAAACGCCTTAAGGCGTCTAAAGGGGCCTTTACTTTGTTTGCTCACATCAAGAACAAGGCAGACATGCTAAAACTACCTGTGAACGAACACCATATCGAAAGAAGTTTCAATTAGGGGTCTGGTTGGGAGGGACGTATGAGAGGACGTGTTTTGCAATCAGAGTGCCAGTGGGAAATTAGCATGTGTTTTTGAATCAGTATGACTATGGAAAATTAGCATATCTGTTTGCACCCAGAGTGCAATGGAAAATTAGCATACGTACAAGTAATGTGCCAATGGAAAATAAACATGTGTGTTTGGAACCAGTCTGCCACTTGAAAATTAGCATGTGTTTGCAATGAGAGTGTCAATGGAAAATTCGCATACTTGACAAACCAAGTAACATTAAATTCTATCTGTGTGCAGTGAAGAATGAGAATGAGATAAAAGAACAATTTAACAGTGCAACAAAGAATAGATGTCAAGAATAGATGTCTTATCGGAATATTCTATTTGATTGTGTAATTGTCTTACTTGTATATTATATCAAAGGAAAATGGTTAAGAACTCAGTCAGACAGGCTGCAGAAATAGCAATTCTTAAACTGAAGAGGATAGGGTGTAAGAAAGACGTATTAACATAAAAGAGATATATAAAGAAGAAACAACAACACTAGTATGACACACATGACGATTTTCGAAGACAAAACTTTAAAATCATGTAAAAAAGCAAGGTTCAAATAAAATGTAAGGGAAATTGACCAATAATTCAATACACAATAAACACAAGTTATGAACAAATGAATTAATATCCGCCCTGACAAAAGAACAATCACATCAACACATTACCTGAAAAGCAAAGAAGACAAAATAATAATGGCCAAGGATCATAATCCGAGATCCTCGACGAGAATATGTGATAGACCTTTTCGAGAACACACATGAGCACATGGTTGAAGTTCCAATAACACGAACGTTCACCCATTTTTAAGATGGAAATTATGAATTCAAGCAACATGAAATCCGACACGACCCCCGGGATCACAACTGAATTGATCAATGCCGTAGAAGCTTATGGAATAGACCAGGTCACCAGACTTCTGAACACAATGTATGATACAGAAGGCATACCCAATGACTTATGCAAATCTGTGTTTATTGCAATGGCGAATGGAGCTTTAGAATATGATCAATATTAGCAATTAACATAATGGGGCACATCACACAGATATTTTTAAGAATCATCATGCAAAGTGGTAGGAAAAAAAAATATGACAAGAAATATGGCAGAACAATGTTAGTTTGTATGTGGCAAGAGTACAATGGAGGCTGTGTATTTGCTAAGAATTGTAATAGAAGTAAACACAGATTTACATGTTCCGCTTTATTAACTACACAACGGATTTCGATTGAGTAAAACATGCCGACATGATACAAATGCTAGTTCTCAAAGTTGATGGAAAAATACTTAGACTTGTAAAATTAACTACACAAAATCTTTCAATCTACTTGAGTTGAGTCAAGAACCGGGACGTATGTGTTCTGTCCTCATCTTCAACAATCAGCGAAGAGTCCCATTACTAAAGGTACCAGTTTTAAAAAAAGTTGCAGTCAACACCAGCATATTTGCTGTTGCGCTCTCTTGGCAAGTTTACGTTCAGTAGTTTGCCTTTGCTTTCTGAACGACCATCACCCATACAATTTCGTAAAAAAGAAACAACGCAAGGCGGTCTGCTGCCAAATCGCCCGCAGTTGTGTTTCGAACACGGGTATGTGGGATTACGAACTGCGTCCGTAACTCTTTCGCCACGGAGCTGGCAGATGTACCAGTAACCGTCTGATTATATGGGTGCTTGGCCTGTCCTCGGAGTCCTGAGTGTCGGTCAGATCCTCTGGGCACTCCCTGCAGCACCATTCCCTCCAGGCCGTGATGATCTGTCTATTCTTCCGCACTGTACACGATCCCAAGGGGCCTCGACCACGCCTGCCTTATAATGCGCCAGTACTATACCCAGCCGCGCAGACCCTGCTTATCTGTCTGCCTGCTCGTTTCCCACAACACTAGAATGTCCTGGGGGTGGTGGGGGGGGGGGATGAATCTAACAGATGCGTCCTATTTTTTATTGTTGCCTGCCACTCCTCCCTAAGTATGCATGTCTTCTTTCTCAGCATATTTTTGCATGTCCGTTGCGGTCACGACATTCGAGCCCGTTACGGTCAGGACATGCGTGTGCTATTGTCCTGCATCCAGCCGAACGCCGCTGTGACTTCCTCCATCTCGATTCTCAGACTAGACATTGTGGTATCATCTGCTTCATCTGCTTCTATGGCCATTAAGTCTTGAATAGTTTTTGTCTAGCCTGGGGAGTGGAATTAAATAACAGTGCACCAACAATGTAGCCATCTCCTCCAAATTCCCATCACTCAAACCGTTCACAGTGTCCTTGGCTGTTTTCACTATATATTTTATATCGTCGACCTGTATGACATCCTCATAGCCGTCGTCATTTATGACAACTGCTAGCTGTTCTCTAACAGCTCCCTTGTTGTCTCCATCATTGTAATCTATCTGTGTAAAGCTTCTCCTATCTCCTTGTCTGTTTTCATGGGCTTGCCGTTATCCCTATATGTTTTTCTCGTTGTTGTAGGCTATTCAACGTATTTGTCTGTGTAGTGTGCAGAATCTACAACCCAGCTCACTCATGAAGTTATCTCATTTAGATATTTTGGCCTCTGCTGCACGTAACTTGAACTTCCCAGCTTTATCCTTTTTCGTCAATGTCCGCCTTCTCCAGTTACTCTTGTGTGCATTGGGGTGTCATTGTAATTTCTGCAATTGCTTAGTTGCCGCTCTCTTCAACTTCGGGGTCCACCATAGGGATTGCATAATCGTAAGTCTGCTCCGTCTAATCCAGTGTTTCCCAACGTGGGGCCCACGCCCCACAGGAGGGCAATTCGATTGTTAAGGGGGGCAATTCGAAAATGGAAAAATCGGCTGGATATAACAAAACGGGGAGACTTGAGACTGAAGTTAATTAAATTGGAACCTGACATAAAATCTCTTTGCAGCAAGCATCAAGCGCAAGGATCTCACTACATTTAAATAATTACTAATAATTAAAATAATATAGAAAAATCTTTCATTAAAATTATTTTGTACTTGAATTTCAGTTCTCCATTATATGTTTTGAAAATTTACTTACTGTGTTTGCTCAATAATTTCCTAGTAATTTCTTCCTACAACCTATCGGTCCTTTGGCTAGGATCGGGTGCATTTGCTGCTCTCCCCCCAGTAGTGCGCCTGGTCTGGTCGGGGGCCGGGATGATCAAACAAAAACCCATCACATATCGTCACCTTACATGTGGGCCTGGTGGACCACTGTGGGCAATAGCTCACAGTGATACTAAGGGTCCACACAAAAAAGGGGGAGGCGGGGGAACCAGTTTGTCTGGGGTAACCGCCATACCAAAACAAAACAAAAAAGGTCACCCAACACAACCGATACACAGGGACGCGGGACCTGGGAGTGGGGGGGGGGGGCGGCTCTGGCCCCTCTGGAAACCGTGAGCCCTTCTTAATAAAAAAAAAATCAAGTTTCTTCATATTAAAAAATCATATTAAAAATGATGCATATGTTGGGGGGGGGGGGGGGCATAAGAATTTTAGAAAGGCTTAGGTGGGGCATAGCACAAAGAAGGTTGGGAAACACTGGTCTAATCCATGTCTTCTGTCTGAGGCGTCCAATAAGAGTGTAGTAGGTCTGCTCGTGTTTGAACGCACTGCGTGCTCTCTTAGCCTTGAACTTGATTCGATTTGGCAGGTGGTCCTTTCCATGATTCACCGAGGGACTTTCCGTGGCGAAGAAGTTAAGCTGCTTGCCTGGCGCTCCGAATGTTGTGGGTTCGAGTTAGTGCAATGACGTTCGGTTAACGAGTGCATTATTCTCGGAGATTCCTCGGGGTCGTCGTTAGAGCTACGGAGTTTGTAAATTTTGCGATGCTTTCTGCAAGCCGCCCTGTGGAAATATTACCGAGCCATATGGGATAATACCCGGTGCAATTAAGTCGATTCCCTTGACTTTTACACCCGTCCATGATCTCCCGAAATTGTCTATTTCGTATCAGATGTCGTCGACCGGGTGATAAGTGCCAAGTCTATAGTCTATAGCAGTATCTCTCCGTTTCTCAACCTCGACTTTCACGACTAGATGGATCGACCTGCAGGTGGGTATTGCAACGGGATGTACGATTTCGACGATATTATTCATGTTAGCCGTACGGGTGGTCCTTGATGCGGCGCCCGGCTACGCGGGTCGAGACTCAGCGAGGAACGATACATGCCGCCACTGAAGGCCTTCATGGACGACACGAAGATGCTGAAACCGAAGGAGAGCATCCTCCTCAGGCTAGAAGAATTTATTCGCTGGTGCAGGGTAAGCTTCAAACCGAGAAAGTCAAGAAGCTTGTCGATCATGAAGGGCAGAGTGGCGGCAATGTCGGTCAGGGTTGCCGGGCAGGAAATTCCCACTGTGATAGAAGAACCCGTAAAGAGTCTCGGCCGTGTGTACGATGTCACCCTGGCGGACAAGAGCGCGGTAATAGATATATACGAAACAGCGGTAAACGGTCTGCGTGCCATCACGAAAAGCAGACTGATAGGCACATTCAAGATCTTGTGCCTCCTATTAATGCTGATTCCGAAACTCCTCTGGCCTTGGCTGATATACGATGTAGGTACGAGTGCAATAGGTGCCAATGAGATGAAGAAAAGCAAGTAAAAAAGAAAGTGGATTGGAGCGCAACCAGGTCTCGCGAAGATTGCGCTATACTGTAAGAAGGCAAAGCGTGTCTTCCCATTCTTGTCCCATATGGAGGAATTCAAAGTCGGGAAAGCCAGACTCGCGATGATGCTGCGCATGTCTCTAGATGAGACAGCGTGGTGTATACGTTGAGTTAGGAGATACATATCCCTATCTAGTTGTTGCCGACTACTAAAAGAAGACCAGAAATAACTCACAAGACACTTTAGTGAACTGGATCAGACAATCTGGCAGAAGTGCACTAAGGGATCCGGTCAGGTGTTCAGGTAGAAGGCCAAGAGAGCACAAGAAAGGCACTGTCGTTAGAGAAGAAGAAGCTCACTCATCACAGAAGTGAAAAGTGAAGACTAGTAGTATTCCTGCCACACAGCTCTACTGCTCTGTTACGTGATGTAGCCTCCCAAATAGCACTATCATACTACTGTGTAATCCAGTACACCCACTATTAACTAATTCTTTCTTGGTAAGTTTAACACATTATAATGGATGATTGGGATGATATGAATAATGGTTATATCTTGAAGTAACTCAACTGATACTAGGACACCGAATGTTAATAATGTCTGTCATCTAATATGTTCTGCAGCACTATATAATCTCTTGCGTGTTTAAGTTTGGTAAAGTTAGGCTGTTCACTTGGCATTTATTTTGGCTATTGGTGGTTTGGATTTAAGTTGTTTGGTACTCAGCTTTTGGGGGGCCTTGGCGTTACAGTTGCGCTCTGAGCAGCCAGGGCTAATGTCAGGTCTTCACCCTTCACTCCAGTAGAAAGGTAAGATCCATCAGCCTTCACTGGTGACTTCAATTATATCAGGCATCACCATATCCATGCAATCTGATTCTCAACCATCCATAATATTCAGAGGTCCAGTCACCTAGTTTGCTGGGCTCATCTAGGTAATGACGGCATATAAAGTACTGGTGATACCCCTTTCCTGTGTATATAGTTACACCTCATTATACTATGTTCACCTCTCATATAAGGAGCAAAAGTAATATCATATTACAGTGTCTGAAGTTATATAGGTGTTAAGAAGTATCTGTTGTAATAGATACGTTTCAGAATGTATGTTTGTATATAGACGTTTCGAAGTGCCTGGTGTTATATAGGCGTTTCGAAGTGTTTGTTGTTATATAGGCATGTACAAATGTCTATTGTTATTAATAAATCAGGTGCGTTCTCCGCAGTGAAGGTTGGCTGCAATGGATCTCCAACACTCTCGTCTCTCGCGATGACTGTGCATTCTGTCAGGCTGATGTTCGTCCATCTATTGATGTTATCTTCCCACTTGTATCGTTGTAGACCTTTTGCTCACTTTCCCCCAACCTTGCCCTCCAGTATGGTTTTTATAAGAGTATCATGCCTTTTAACGGCCGAAATATTTCACTTTGCCTCCTCTTTATTTCTTTCAACTCTCTCTTCATTCCCAGTTTTTCTAAAACCTTTGCATTTGATTGTTTTTGTGTCCACGAAGTTCGACATATTCGTCTGCATATCCACACCCCAGGGCATTTATTCGACTTTCTAGCTGCTTGTTCAGTGTCCAGGCTTCCGCGCCATACAGTAGCGTTGAATACACGTAGCATTTGACAATTCTCATTTTTAATGCGTTGTTAATCTCTCTAGATGTTAATACTGATTTCATGCCGTTGAGAGCATTTTTGGCCATTCCTATTCTCTTTTTGATTGCTATTTCTGTTATTATATAAGCGTTTAAATGTTATATGGGCGTTACATTGTTGTTGTGGGGGGCTGCGTGGTCTTGAGGTATGGTGTCCGCCTCGAGTGCTGGAGGTCCCGGGACTTTTTCACGTGGACTTCTAGTAATAAAATTTCCCCTGGTCTCTGGGTAGTGAGATCGGACGCCCGTATGTATTGTTGCGCACGTAAAAAATCCTTTGGCAGTTGGAAATCGAAAAAGAGTAGCCTAAAGGCGCTGCCCGGGCAAAATTTCGAGTTAAAAATCTACCCAAAGTATTTAAGGATCCTCGCCGGTGCTACGGAGTTCGTGCACTGAGCTGAGCTTCTCCAGTCTCAGGTTTAAGTTAGGTGGAGAACGGAGCACTTATGGGTTGCACCCGTGTGCCGTGATGTTGATTCATCGACTAAACTAAACTAAACATGTTTGTTGTTATATAGGCGTTTATACATGTATGTTGTTATACAGGCGTTTATACATGTATGTTGTTATATAGGCGTTTATCAATATATATTGTCATATAGGCGTTTATCAATATATGTTGTTATATAAGCGTTTATACAAATATGTTGTTATATAGGCGTTTATTCATGTATGTTTTTATATAGGCGTTCATACATGTATGTTGCTATATAGGCGTTTATACATGTATGTTGTTATATAGGCGTTTATACAAATATATTGTTATATAGGCGTTTATACAAATATATTGTTATATAGGCGTTTATACAAATATATTGTTATATAGGCGTTTATACAAATATATTTGTTATATAGGCGTTTATACAAATATATTGTTATATAGGCGTTTATACAAATATATTGTTATATAGGCGTTTATACAAATATATTGTTATATAGGCGTTTATTCATGTATGTTTTTATATAGGCGTTCATACATGTATGTTGTTATATGGGCGTTTATACATGTATGTTGTTATATAGGCGTTTAAATTGTCTGTTGTTATTTAGGCGTTTATAAATGTCTGATGTTGTATAGGCGTTTAGACACGTATGTTGTTATATCATTGGCACCTTGCCGTCTTGACAGACGATAGTTTGTAAGGGAGAGTTATTGCCTCTCCATAGCACAAAGCCTGGACTAAAATATAGAGGTCATGTGTTGCCCATGCAGCATGATCCCTCTCTCGGCCTGCCTAGTTCACTCCAGAGTAAAGGTAACACCTCTACATCTGGAACAAGACAAGCTGCAGAAGCTGCCGGATCAGCAAAGCAATGCTCTAATTGTCCGCCTGTCGGAGCTTCGATCCTAGAGCAGCCGCCAACCAAGGCTTAGGGCCTGGTCTGCCCTGCCATGACACTTTGTCTTTAGGTTGCATTTCCTCACACCAGAGTAAGGCTTGTACCCTCCCAATTGCGCTCTTCCGCCCGAAGCCGTTGGCACAATGTGGGGTGTCGGGTTTGGTAAGCGCCGCCCAACGTTCGGCGCTAACAGAAAGCAGGTAGTACCGTCTACTGTTATACGGTAGCTCAGTGATATCGGACTAAGACCTGATACAAATGTTGTTATATAGGCGTTTATAAATATCTTATGATATATAGGCGTTTAGAAATGGCTGCTGTTAAATAGGCGTTTAGAAATGTCTGTTGTTATATAGGCGTTTACAGGTGCCTGACGTTATATAAGCTTTTAGAAGTGTATGTTGTTAAATAGACGTTTACGGGTGTCTGAAGTTATATAAGCTTTTAGAAGTATATGTTGTTATATATGATTTGAAGTTATACAGGCGCTGGTACTACCTGCAGTTTTGCAAGGTTTCATAGCACCTGAACTTGTAAAGACGTTTCGTACTGTCTTATGTTATCATGCATATTTATTTGTTGTGCATATCCTTTTTTTACAGGGCATCGCAGTCAACTCCAGCATTTCTGCGTCTGTGATCTCTTGGCAAGTTTACGTTCACGAGTTTGTCATTGCTTTCTGAACGACCGACACCGATATCAACTAAAAACAATGCAACGCAGTCTGCTGCCAAATCGCGCACAGCTGTGTTTTGAACGCGAGTATACGGGATTACGAACCGCGTCCGTAAATCCTTTGCCACGGAGACCGACCATCATACATTATAATATATTATTTGAACTTCCTTCTTTGTGTTCTGCGTCCAATTTCCGAAGTTACCACACGCAGCGGGATAAGTGTAGTTTTGTGGATACCTACCTACCTACCTGCCTGCCTGCCCGCCCACCCGGACGCCTGCCCTGCCGCCAACCCACCCTACCGACCGAGAGAGAGAGAGAGAGAGAGAGAGCTTTCCTATCGTTTTACATTTCTCATTCTATTGGGAGGGGGCGGGGGGATATTAACTGTTGTAATAATGAATAATTCTCATCTGAATGGAGACTCTTACACCGGGAAAGTAAAATCACTCGTCTCTGGATTATACGTAACAGACTGTCTGAAGTCTAGCATCCTCAAGCTACAAGTAATCAGGACTAAGACCCTGAGAAGTCAGTCAGCAGAGTACTCCAAACATTGTACAACCGTTTTAAGGTTGCCTTGTTTATTTTCTTTCGCAGACAAGATTCCTGAGCAGAAACAAGGTCACGAAAACTGGGCACATAAATATTGATCATATAGGTTGATAAAATAACTGTTGAATGAAAACAATCACTCAGGGGAAGTACGCAATATCAGGTATATAAATAAACAGAAAAGGATTCAGTACACAGACACTTCTTCCTGGCGAAGCGGATAAGGATATTGTTCGTATTCCCGTATACCCACGTACGAAACACAGCTGTGCAAGATTTGGCAGCAGATCGCGTCGCGCTGGTTACTTACAGTGGCAAACTACTGAACGTAACAACTTCCCAAGACATCAACAGCAGCTGAAAAATGCTGGCGTTGACTGCAATGTCCTGTAAAAAGGATATGTGGGGGGGGGGGGGGAAACCACGCACAGACACTTAACATTTGAACTCTCTGTCTGTATCAAAGGACAATAACAGCGTTAACAAGGCCACCAGAAATGTGTGTTGTTAAGCGCAAAATTACAAATAGAAATATACGTAACTACATGTGTAAAAACGAAAATCAGAACATTGTGCGGGAATTCAGACCTTAATTACATGTAATGAATTATGGGACTGGCAATAATTTATTAGAACCAGAGGAACCAGGAACTACACCTTCAGCTTGACAACCATCTTTAATAATAATAATAATAATAATAATAATAATAATAAGTCTTTATTTTCAAAGGGTTAAGAATTGGGCACGCAGGCCCGTCTGACATTCTGCCCTTTTTCTCTATTTCCTCTCATACATTCTTTCATTCAACATCTCTTATGAAGCAACTTTTGACAACAAAAGAACATTAAAACGCATGAAAAATAATCAATAACAAATGACTCACTGAGGCAGTGTTTAACATGGGCATTATAAATACCTAAGGAGAGTGTAACGTGCCATACATAAGGGAATGTTTTTTGGCTAGTTGTCGTTTGAGATAAGTTACCATTATTGTCTTTTTTGTGTTGTTTGTTATGGGGGCATGTAGTCTGTACTAAGGTAGTGTTCAAACAGGTTGCGAATGTATGTATCATGATTGGTGGTGTCTTTGATTTCTTGTGGAAGATTGTTCCACAACTGAGCGGCAGAGTATGCTAAGCTTGTTTTATATAAGTCTATCCTAGGTTTAGGGACATGAAGTATATTTAGTCGTTCGCTATGTCTAGCGTTATATTTAAACAATGGCCAAAGGTAACTTGGAGCATTTTGAAATAGGATTTTGTGAATTAGTTTGGTCTTATTAAAAAGCAGGCGCTTGTGGAGTGGCAGTAACCGGAGACGTTTATATAGGTTAGAATTGTCGGTAAGCTTTTCACCATTTATTAAACGCACTGCCCTTTTCTGGAGTGAATATAGGCGTTTTGTTATTGATTTGGAGCATCCATCCCAGACTGTGGAGCAGTAATCAATATGTGTTTGGATATGAGAAGTATAGAATATCTTTCTTGTGTTTTCGTCAAGGAATTTTTTTTTTTTTTTTGAAAAATATAGAGTGCAATGTAAATATTAATGCTTGTTTCGTAGAGATCCACTAGTTATACATTTGTCTACTCTAGGGTGGAACAACAAGAAAGGGCAAGGCACGGTGTAGGAATAGTCATTGAACCACGGCTAAAAAGCAGAATATTCGGAAATGATAACAGTGAGAATTTAAAAGAAAAAAAAAAACAATTGCTACATATGTACAGATATACGCACCATGCAACACAAACAACAATGAGCAATAATGTGAGGAGGTCTTCGAAGGCATCCGTGATATATTTAATAAAATATAGAAACAAGACAACATAATAGTTATGGAAGACTTCAACAAAAGAATAGAACATAACAGAACGGCCATAGAGAAACAAATTTAATCATTTTGTGACCAACACAAACAAAGAAATGATAATGGAAGTAGATTGATACAGCTATACCCTTAACACGACTTCTTTATATAACAAACAGATTTTTTTAACCACAAAGACTCACAAATATACACCTGGTACAATTAGAACGATCTAGACACCAAAAGCCAAATTGATTTCATATGAATAAGACACAACAGAAAGTTAAATATATTAGATGCAAGGGCAGTACCCAACTTAAGTATAAGCACAGACCACAAAGCAGTTGTTACCACATTAAGAAACATTTGAAGCCGGCAATTCGGAGTAGCTGATCGCCCAGTCTCGTCTCCTGGAGTACTACAATGTCGTTCCTGTAAACTAGGGTTTCTAAAATAGAGCCCCGTTGTTTTACACTGGCACAGTTCCAATATAGAATACGGATGTTCCTGAGTCCTAGACGGTGACACTTGAGTCTAAAACGCCTCAAACCACCGCGCTTACCTTGCTTCTTTGTCCCTGCGCGGCTACCACGCCGCTTCGTTATGTTGACTGCTGACCGCTCCGAAAAAACACGTTCTTCCGCCATGTTGAAAAAACGTAAACACAGACTGCTGTTGAACCACACACGCTGCTGAAAATTCACTCAAGGATGGCTTCGCTCGATGCACGAACTCCGCAGCACCCGCGCAGATCTTGAGTAGAAATTCCTGGTTTTACATCCTGGCACACCAATTACACGCAAGAGATGAATAAATCCATCCCCTACGCGAAAAAGTTAATGAACACAAAACAACACGACCGTCCGTCGCCGGCGGCAGCAAACTGTGAGCAGCGCCATCTATGTCTTCTGTACGAGGGGCTGGTCATGTCTGTTTTGGAGTATGCAATGGCAATCCTGACTCTCAGCCATAAGCAGATAGAAAGGATGGAAAGGATACAGAATGAAGCTATGCGCATTATTCTTGGGTGTACAAGAGATACAGCATGCAGGGCGATGCGCTACCTTCTTGATTTTCCAACCATTGAAGAGAGAATACAAGTTTGCAGGGCACGCGCCTACCTCAGAATTAACGCAAACACACAACATCCACTGCATAGTGAAATTAGGAAGGTAAAGGGCAGCAGGTTAAAAAGAGGACGGTCGTGGATGGGTCAAGCCGAAGACATTCTTCAACAAGTGTGTTCACTGGAGGACTTAGAACCTGGCGAGGAGTGGGTGCAAGTGCCAACAGACTTCTGCACATCCTTTTCAGTTTGCATCCAACTAGATAGAAAATGCAGACAAGAAAATCCGGCTGCTGTTGAGGCTGAAGTACAAGCGTTGATTTTCGAGAATTCGCTAGACGGTGACGCGGTCATCTACACAGATGGGTCGGTCGTCCGACATGTGAGAAGCTCATGGGCCTTTACAGCTCGGGCCGGTGGGAGAATTGTGAAGGAGGACTCTGGTGCTTTCACTGAAACCACAAGTAGCCTGACCATGGAAGTCATGGCAGTAAGTAAAGCAATAACATGGCTCGAGACACAGACATTCACTAGGGCTTGTTTCCTTAGCGACTCAATGAACATGATCAAGAGGATAGAGGAGGGGTCGATCCGAAGAGAATGGTTGCTGCCTCTGAAGCGGTCTCGGCTGGCAAAGATTAGTTTCATCTTCGTGCCAGGTCATGCGGGAGTACAAGGAAATGAGCGGGCTGACAAGCTCGCAGGTGAGGCTACTGTGAAGGGCGGACGCGCCATGGACCAGGCTGACATTCTGAATGCTCTACGAGAAGTGAGACTTTTGCGAGAACCAAGTGATGACTGTGAATCTACAACAATGGCCAGACTGCGGGAGCAGCAAATTAAAAGAGGGGTGGCCAAACAAGAACACTACGCAGGAAGCCAAAGAAGATTGATAAACCAACACAGAACTGGCGTCGTTAGCCGCTACACGCTGCGGGATTTGCTGAGGAGGGGATCCGAGCACTTATGGACTGAATGGTTCGATGTGCAACGAGGATGATCTGTCGACTAACTAACTAACTAACTAACCACATTAAGAACCATTAGAAAATTATAGCAAATACCTGGGGTGGGGGGGGGGGGAAATACACCATGCGAACTGGTAAACTTAAAATAATCTCAAAGACTATGGCTACATAGATTGTTTAACCATGTTTGAGTAGAACAACAGGCAACCTCGAGACTGGGGAAGCGCCATAATTATCCCACTTTGAAAAAAAAAAAAAAAGGCAGTAAGAGCACACAATCTAGCGGCATTTCCCTTTTGAGTCATACTGGAAAATATTCTGCAAACTTCTAGAGAAAAGACTACGACCTAGAATAAACTCCAGGTAAGTGAAACACAACTTGGATTTAGGAAAACACAGAGGATGCACAGATGACATCTTTGCTTTCAGCCAACTTATAGAACAATTTATCGAATTTAATTAAATACTCTACTTAGCTTTTGTCGACTAAGAAAAATCATTTGATAGAGTAGATAGAAATAACTTAAGTTGGTTGCATATCCTTTACAGGGCGTCGCAGTCATCCCCCGAATGTTTGGCTGTTTGTGATTTCTTGGCAAGTTTTACGTTCAGTAGTTTTCCATTGCATTCAGAACGACCAGCACTCATACGAATTTATAAAACCAACGCAAGGTGGTTTGCTGCCAAATCGCCCACAGCTGTGTGTTCGAACGCGGTATGCTGGATTACGAATTGCTTCCGTAACTTCTTCGCCACAGAGCCGGCTGATAGAAATAAGCTGTAGGGAATCCATAAACAATATGGATTAAATGAACACCTAACAAACTTATGTAGTGGTTTATACAACAGCAGTGAATGTCCGATAAGAACTAACGGAGGACATTCAGAACCCTTCACCATAACATCTAGAATACTTCAAGATTGTGTCTTGTTCATAATTTATATATACAGAATAAAGAAACCATCCACACAGAGACCGTAACAACACCGCATGACGAATAGAACATAGAAGAAAAACCAACGGCGAATTACACCATTAAAGAACTCCTTATTTGGTGACGATCAAGTATTAATAGCAAAATCAGAAGCAGAATTGCAAGTCCACATAAATAGCTAAACGAAGTGTGTAAGGAGCATAATGTGAAAATTAGCACCAGTAAAACACAGGTAATGATTATAATCTAAGAAGAACTAACAACAAAAATTCATCTAAAAGAACACCCCATGAAACAAGTAATGATCTTCAAGTATTTAGGAAGTACGAGGGCGAGCCAATAAGTAAGTCACACAGTTATGTGGGATGGCAGGTAAATATATTTGGTGTTTTCTACAGGTGTCATTAGGTGACAGCAATATCGAACTTTATATTCCCGTTCGTCAGGTGGCGGTAGGTGTCTCATGCGCATGCCCAGCGCATAAACAAACTGGCGACTGTACTTACGGAGTGTACAACCAAAGAGCAACGTGCTGTTGTCCGGTTTTTTTTTTTTGGGGGGGGGGGGGGGCAACAGGACTGCCTGCAAAGGACATTCATAAGGAAATGCTTCCTGTGTATGCTGACTACCAGCCCGAATCAAAGCATGGTTCAATGCAATGGAAACATTATTCTTTGCTTTGTGTCCAAACATTCAAGGTTACGCCATCAGTGGGAGGGTTATGCTGACAGTGTTTTGGGAATGTCAAGGAGTGCTTTTAACCAATTTCAAGAAGAAAGGTAACAATGTGAATTCTGAATCGTACTGTGAAGTTCTATTGATGCTTCATGATGCAATTCGAAGAAAACGTCCAGGACTGCTGACTAGAGGAATGTTACTTCTTCATGACAATGCCAGACCACATACTCAGGAGAAAATAACCAACTATGATGGGAAGTTCTGGAACATCCACCTTACAGTCCCGAAATAGCCCATAGCGATTTCCACCTTTTCGGTCTACTGAAAACCCACCTTGGCGGGAGAAATTTCGCGAATGACGCCGAAGTTAAGTGTGAAGTGAAAACATGGTTTAGAAAACAGAGCACGCAGTTCTATGCAGCGGGTTTGGGAGGACCTATAAAACGATGGAATAAGTGCATCAATGTTGGTGGAAATTTATGTTGAGAAATAAAGGGACAATGTATGTATAAAAATAAACTGGTTTCAAATTGTTATCATATTTAGTTATTTTTCTACATCCATTTGTGACTTACTTATTGACGTCCCTTCGTATAATATCATCAAATGCCAAATCAGAAGACAAAATCGAGAATAGATGCAATAGAGCAAACCAAATCTGTGGACAAATGGCACAATACTAAAGAACAAACACATATCAATAGATATTTAAAAAAAAATAAAAACCTTACAACACAGTCTTCTGGCCTAGAGGTTAGCGACTTTTCTCCGTAATCTCGTATACTCTCGTAGGTAACGTGACTGCGGTGAGAATCAGCAGTGGTTCGAAACGCGTCGGTAACTTACGGGGTAGTGTGAGCCGGCCGCTCAGAAAGCAGTGGCAAACTACTGAGCGTAACCATGCCAAGAAATCAATAATCAGCTGAAAGATGCTGATGTTGACAGCGATGTCCTGTAAAGGATATGCAAAACATTATTTTTTTGCAATACAGTTTTCCTACCAACTCTATGCTACTAATGCCAAACCTAGACAACAACAGAAATTGAGAAAAGAAAAATTTCAACAACGGAAATGAGATTCCTGTGAAGAATAGTCAGTGTAACAAGAAGAGAGAAAATCAGAAATGAAGAAATCAGGCCTAAAGTGGGGGTTATAGCAGCGCTATATTTCACCAGAAAACAGCAGGTTATGTGGTTTGGCTATATAACTAGACTACCAACTAACAGTACACCACAACAAGCAATGGTGTGCAGACCAAACGGATCCAGAAATAGAGGCCGACTATGTAAACGATACACAGAAGGAATAACAGAATACATGGGAATCACGATAAATGAAGCTCTTAAACGGGCACTCTCCCGCTATTTATGCTTCATCTCGACACCGCAAGGTACAAGAGGAACTGAGATGAGATGAACTGGTGTGAATTCAATTCACCAATGATATGAAGATTACGCGGTCCTCGTGTCAAATAATCCTGAGGGAATGGAAAAGTAAATATGTCCACAGACACAGTGAAGATCAGCATCATTTTCCTAACTGCAAAATAAAAATAAACATGTCCACATACAAAACTGCACATCAACCAAGTGTCAACCTTAGAAGTCGGAGGGGGTTCGCCTGATGGCGAGGGACACTGGTAGTAGGGACAGCTAATCCACTCACAAAACTCAGTGCAGTGCAATACGAATAGTAGCACGTTTATGGACGACGCTTGAGTTCAAAGCGGGGGAGGGGGTAAGCAAATATCACAGTCAACGATGAAGACGCTGTAAATGTCACAACCATTAACTATCTTGTCGCCAAATCGACATCGTTGCGGACTGCTCAAAGGAAGTCAGGCTTAGACTCGCAATATGAATGCAAATGTTATACAATATTAAGAGCCTGTGGCACGACACCAGCGAGATCATGCATCTTTCTTGTGACAAAATACGTTTATTAGTCATGTTCAATTTCGCAAGCACTAAAGAAGAAATTGGGAGATTGTGAATTAAGTGTTACGGAAAGATTCTTATAATATCGTGTGATTTGAGGTCGGCATGGCCGAATGGTTAAGAAAGCGCTTTCTTAAACATCTGGTGTGCTGATGCCCAGGCAAGGGATTCGATTAATATGTTGACTTCTCGTCCTTGACTTGAGGACATAAATTTTAAAAACCTCTGAAGTCTTGGTGGGTTCATGTGATGGCGAGGGACATAGGTAATAGGGAAAGTTAATCCACACGCAAAATTCAGTCCAGTGTGCTACTGAAAGTAGTGGATGTGGGGTACGCTCGAGTTCAAAGCGAGCGAGTGCACACAAAAAACATCAACAACAAGAACAACAACAAAACAAAGAAACAAATATCGTGTTCCAAGAAGAATAAAATGCTGACATTCTATCAGATCTGAGAAAACAGACTGTCAAATAGTATCATGCTCCGGATCAGAGATATGTGGCCACATGAAACATGCCAGTGTTGTGTAGACGAAGAAGAAGAAGAAGAAGAAGAAGAAGAAGAAGAAGAAGAAGAAGAAGAAGAAGAAGAAGAAGAAGAAGAAGAAGAAGAGAAAAAAATGCAACACATGAACAGCATGGTTCCTGGGGCAAGCGGGTGAACGTGGACACCGAACAATAAGACACCTGGCGTAGGATACATCGGCCATGTACTCAGAATGGACAAGACAAGACCTCATATGGTCACCAGTAGGGACAAGAAAACAGGGAAGACCAAGAGAGACCCTGCGTAGAACCATCATCAGAGAGGGCTCATTTCACGGCCAAACAAACATCCACGATCTGCAACAGGTGCCAGCGAACCGCCAGACATGGAGAGCCATAACTTCTGCCCTATGCCCTGCCTTGGGCTCAAGAGGAAAGACTGATTAACTAACCAACCAACCAACCAACTAACTAACTAACAACCAGGATCATGAATCTTATCGTCGGCTGTGATGAGAGCGACGTTCTGCAAACGCCCTGCTACATGATGATGCACAACGGGGGACACCGATCACAGTCAGCAAAGCATCATTGTATTACTTCCAAAGATGCAACAGACACAGTGCTGCATGTTGAAATATCTAGCCAGTTATCTTTAGTGAGTTTAGACCAAACTGCGGGGGGGGGGGGGGGGGGGGGGGGTCAATAAGTAAGTCACAAATGGCTGTAGAAAAATAACTAAATATGATAATAAATTTAAAACAAGTTTATTTTTATACATACATTGTCCCTTTATTTCTCGATATAATTTCCACCGACATTGATGCACTTATCTCATCGTTTTATCAGTCCTTCCAAACCGGCTGCATAGACCTGCGTGCTCTGTTTTCTAAACCACGTTTTCACTTCGGCGTCATTCGCGCCCTTGAGAAAATTTTTCTACCCAGCTATGCACCGCTTTACGGGACAAACATTTGTCAACATACACAGGAAGCATTTCCTTAAGAATGTCCTTTGCAGGCAGTTTTTTTTAAGAAACAAAAAGCACAAAAGCACGTTGCTCTATGGCTGTACACTCCGTAAGTATAGTCGTCATTTTGTTTATGCGCTGCGCATGCACATGAGCCACCTAGCGCCACCTGAAGAACGGGAATGTAAAGTTCGACGTTGCTGTCACTCACTGATTCCTGTAGAAAACACCAACTACAGTTACCTGCCATACCACAGAACTGTGTGACTTACTTATTGACTTGTTCTGGTATAAAGATATAACACCACACCATGCTTTGTTTGAAACACACGGGCAATAGCAGGATCACACATGCTGTGGTGCCGGCATTGAAAGAGTTCAGGCGTGTTGCTTTTATATTATTTAAACACAAACACACACACACACACACACACACACACACACACACACAATTGCCATAACAGGAACATGCTGAGGGTATGTAATATGCTAGGGCCATCCGGTTGTTAAGACTTGAGTACAGGGAGGGATTGGTCTTTCCCTCGTGTAGCGAACGGCGAGTGCAGGCAACAAACACTCGTCCGACCGCACTCATGTCATTGTCAGCGTAAAGTCCAAGCCATTACACCAACGCGCCCTCTAATTATCTATCTATCAATTCAATTCAATTCAACTTTATTTTAGAAGGGTCACAAATTGTGCACTCAGGCTCATCTTACATTCGGTCCTTCCAATCACTCATCTTTCGTTCATCAATAGCACATTCACATAGGTGGGGGGGGGGGGGGGAACATTGTCAAATGAATGTTGTAAAAATAAACAATGCAAATTACCATGTTATGAGGCACATCTCCCACCCACCCACACATCATCCCACCCACACACATACCCCCATCGACACACACACACTCAGAGACACATACATACAACACCAACCGACCCATCCCCATCCCACACACATTCTCCGACCCACACACACTTCCCCCACCCGTTCCCCCAACCCACACATACTCATCCACCCACACAAACATCCCCCACCAACCCACACATCCTGCGCCACCCACATACACATCATAACCCACACACCCATCCCCCACCGACACATCCTCTACCCACCCACCCACACCCCACAACCACCCATCCCCTAACCACACCTCCCTCGACCACACATTCCCCACACACACACGCATACCCCCACAAACCCACACGTCCCGCATCCACCCCACATCCACCATCTACTCACACATCCTCAACCTATACACACACATCACCATCAACACACATGACCCTACCCACACACACACACATCTCCCTACCCACCTGTACATCCCCAATCAACTCACACACACCCTACCACCCACCCATACATCCCCACCCACCCACACATACCCTAACCCACATCCCTCACCACACACATCCCCAACTGACACAATATTCCCCACCTACACACCACACACACACATCCCCCACCCACACCAACACATCCAATACCCGCACACCACCACATATCCCCACCCCCACCTACACATCACACACATATCACCCACCCACATACCACACAATATCCCACACATCACACACTACCCCAGACTGTCTGTCTGTCTATATGTGTCGTCTGTCTGTCTGTCTGTCTGTCTGTCTGTCTGTCTGTCTGTTATTATGCCCCGTGTTATTCAATAGTCGCCAAGTACAAGAGGCTTAGTAGTTTGCGAAATAACTGTCTAGTCCCAGTATTAATAGTGCCCTGTAGGTGGATACATCATTTACACTATTTCCAGTGGAGCCCTGGCCGGGCCGCTGCGGTGGCAGGATCAAGTCTTGCGCTAGCCAAGTCCTTGAAGCATGTCTGTGTGGTGTGGCTTATCTATAGATTGGATACCCTGTAAGACTAACGTTCCCAGAATCACCATGCTTCTCTGCATGTATGAAGTTGCACATCTCGCCGGTTTGTGGGCTCGGAGAAGTGAAGGATATCTCTGCAGCACAATCCCTGTTAAAGCGGCACTTGGGTACCGATGCGGGAATAACGTCTGTACACTAACCTCACTTAACGATAGTTGCAGGCCCTTGTCAGTGTACTGAGACCAGAAAGTTAACACACTAGACTGGAGACTTATGTTGCCCGTTTCTTAGTGTCCTATGTCCCTGGTGTATCATTCGCTACGTCGTATTCGTCAACTTTGGACCTTTCACTTGCAGTGCAATTCTTAAATGATTGTCACGTCCTTTAATTTGGCCAACATATTTGACTTGTCTTTTCATCATTTCCACCAGCTCTGTTTTCTGTCTATCTGGTGTGTCATTGTATTTGTTTTTTTAAAGTTTATTTTATTAACATCAATTATGTCCCTGAAAGATATTGCAATGATTTGGTTACAATCTGTAATTTATTTTGTAGTCTCGTGTTCCTATGGGTTGATTAGACAGTCTGAGTACCCGAACGGCCTCGTCGTGGACTTTCGTGGTTGTCTGGTGGCAACGAGTGCGAGAATATCTGGCAGTCGCCACAAAAGACCTGGTAATTAAATAAGTAGTCATCTAATCTCGCTTGTGCTGGGTTCAGTGACAACAGAGAGGAAACATGGGTGAAATAGTACACCTGACTTGATTACGATGGCTCAATGATTTTTCGATTAGTTTATGTTATTTATGAAAATGTTTGCCTCTACAGTCCCACAATTCAGAAATAGATAGGGTATACGTTCGGTTGAATAAGCGCCAAATATCAATATGCCTCTTCTTCTCCTCCTTCGCTTCCTCCTGCTTTCTGTGTCCCACACATACACATACAGACACACACACACACTGAGAGAGAGAGGGGAGGAGGGGGTCTACACAAGAAATATGATTCGAGTTGTAACATCACATATTCTCACGGTTGCCTTTTGTCCGATGTAGTGTTTTTAATGATCTGTATTGCGTGTAATTTGAAGCCATTTTCTGTCACTGTGTTCCATAATTATTCATGCTTTGCAGAGTCTTTGAGCAGTCTATCAAATTAGAGTACATCTCTGCATTGTACTCTTGTTTTTCTTTCTTTAATTGCCCTCAGGTTATTGGTTGTCTCGCGGACCTCTATTCCTTCTAAAGCCAGCTTGTGTTATGTTTGTTTGTTTTTTTGTTTTTTTGTTTTTTTTAATAGTTTTATTTAAAATCTGTTATGATTTTTAAAAACATGAAATTTCGCTTGGTTGATATATTGAAGTTTATAGATGTGCTATGCTCCCTGGCGAAGAGGTTACGAACGCAGTTCGCAATCCCGTATTCCCGCGTTCGAAACACAACTGTGTGTGTGTTTTTTTTTTTTATGAATGGTATGGGTGCCGGTCGTTCAGAAAGCAATGGAAGACTACTCAGCGTAAACTTACCCAGGAATCACGAACAGCCGAAAAATGATGGGGTTGGCTGATACGTCCTGTTTAATATTGACATGCTGAAACACAACGTGATATAAAAATGCAAATTATCTTTTACAAACGCAAATAAACCTCTAAGAATTGCTAAACAAATAACGCGGATGGAAGGGATGTAATTGAGAATGCATGTGTGCGTGCGCGCGCACGCGCGCGCGTGTGTGTGTGTCGTGCTCGGAAGGTTCGATTCCGGGCAACGTCTTTCGGTTCACGAGTGCTTTTTTTCTCGGAGACTCCGTGGGGTTATCGCTGGAGCTACGGAGTTCGTGCTTCGTGTGATGTTTTAAGCAAGCCGCCCTGCGGAAAGAGACCCTGCCAAGTGGGATAAAACCTGGGGCAATGAAGTCGATTCTCACGATTTTTAAGACGCGCGTGTGTGTGTTTGTGTGTGTGTGTGTGTGTGTGTTTTTATTTTTATTTTGGAAGGGCTGGCGGTTCAGTGGCCAGAGCCTCCCCATCAGGTGCCCACATACCTGTGTGTCATTCGGTTGATCGCCTCTGTTTGTGACTCCCGGCAAGATCAAGTGCAGATACCACACATTGATCTTAGGGAAGGAAATTAATTTGAAAAGAATTGTTGTCCATGGGAGGTAATGATATCTCTGTATATGAAGTTCTGTCCAAGTTGTTGTCAAGATACACACAATAAATAAATCGATTTGTAACACTACAGTACCTGTAGACCTAATCTTTTGGAAAATCATAATATGCTACAAGATTGCGATGAGGAGAAAAATAGATCCCGAAGTATAGGTAGTGTTGTAAGATTTAAAATATAAACAGCACAGACGACAGCCTGTTTCATGGGTCTAGTAAACAGACACGTAGACTGCTTCGTATTCTCAACCGCTAAACCCTATCTCCACACGGCGCCGTAAAATGGACTGTCAGCAAGAGTAGATGGAATACCTATAGAAATCTTGAAAGCGGATACATTGCGGATGCATGGCGCATTACTCAGAAGATCATTTTCTTAAATTTACTCCCGTTTGCGTGTATGTGTGCATGTGTGTGTGTGTCTGCTGTGTGTAATTCTATATATCAGGTGCCATCTCTGCAATGAAAGATGGCTGCAATGGATCTCCAACACTGCCTGTCTCTCGCCCTGACTGTAAATTGTGTCAGATTGATGCTCGTCCATGTCTTGATGCTATCTTCTCACTTGTATCGTTGTCTACCTCTTGCTAGATTCCCTTCAACCTTACCCTCCAGTCTGGCTTTTAGTAGAGTATTATGTCTTTTAACGAGGCGGACATATTTCACGTGCCTCTTTTTAATTTCTTTCATCAACTCTCTTTTCATTCCCAGTTTTTCTAGAACCTCTGTATTTGGTTGTTTTTTGGTTCATGAAATACGACATATGCTTCTGTATGTTCACATCTTCAAGGCCTCTATTCGACTCTCTAATTGCTTGTTCAATGTCCAGGTTTCCGAGCCATATAATAGTATTGAATATAACATTTGATAATTCAGACAGACAGATAGTCGGGAACGGGAACGGGAGCTTATATGACTACTTATAAAATTTAAATGAGATGCTCCCCACCAGGGACTGGGCGAAGCCGGGCCGGGTCAGCTAGAGTATATATTATATATATATATATATATATATATATATATATATATATACGTGTGTGTGTGTGTGTGTGTGTGTGTGTGTGTGTGTGTGTGTGTGTGTGTGTGTGTGTGAGAGAGAGAGAATATATTAATATAGATATGGTATAACGTGGAGGTACAACGTTCATCCCCACTCAACATGTTCCGGGTTAGACTACAGGTATGGCAAACTTGTACCAAATAAGCTGTCAATATCATCTACTTTCTGTATATCACATGCACAGCCTTCTCAAATAAACAGGAAAATGTGGGCAGTCTTGTCAAAATTCCCTCCGGATGTGGAAGTCATAACGAGTAGGCCGTAATTTTGCCACCGCCCGGACAAATTTCTAACAACTGGAAACGCTATCCACCAATAGAATCTATAGTGCGTTAGTGTTCTTTGGATGAGGATTTCAAAGGGAAACTAATGCATTAATTTACTACGAATACATTTATGGGAAGAGGCCGACGTGACCGCAAGATTTAGTGCGCTCGCGTTTGAATTTCTCTGGTCACCGCTAGAATTTTAGTGCAATGTCACATTTGTAAAAAATCTTCATATGATTATATCACGACAAAATAAAAACGTGAGTACATTTGTTGCGTAATGTACGTCTAGTTGAAGCAGTGCTCGTTGTACGGGTAGACCTGTGGCCGCGGGCGTACGGACGTGTCAATGGTGTATTGTTAGCGTTACTGGCAGGTTCCGACTTTGCTGTCTCGCCTGGGAATTGCTTTTGTCCCTCCTGGGTTTCAGGTCAGTTCATATCTGAAAGCCAGGAAATGACAGAGTGTCATCGTACGTCAAAGCGGATATTTAAGCTGTTTTGATAATGATTATTATTATTGATTTCTAGGATTATGCCTGAACCCACAGTTTTCTTTCTCTGTCTGTCGGTCTGTTCCCCCGCCCCGCTCTCTCTCTCTCTCTCTCTCTCTCTCTCTCTCTCTCTCTCTCTCTCTCTCTCTCTCACACACACACACACACACACACTGCATTCGTAAGTGTGTGGGTGTGTTTGAGTGAATTATGTGTGTGAAGGAGTCCGTGTGCGTGCATGCGTGTGTTTAATTGTTTGTTTGTATTTTGTCTTTCATCCTCCCTCCTCCTCCTCCTCCTCAGTATTATATCTGTGCGTTCTGCTACCCATTCATGTGGGAGTGCGCGCGCGTGTGTACTTGCTCCTAAGTCTTTGAGCAATAATGGCCATCCTTTCCACTGTCCATCTGTACGTTGGTGTGCTTATGTATCTGTCAGTCTGACACTAGGTTCTCGGCGTTTACCAATATGTCTGGATGATAAGCCTTTCTGCCGTCGCTGGTATATCTCACTCTGTCCGTTTGTTACTATTACTATACCTGCGCGCTCCGTGATCTTCGCTGTGTTTCAATGTTTAATTCCTGTGAATTTCTCTGCGTGAATAATAATAAGATTGTGCTGAAGCAGGAACATGCTGTGGATCTGTGGTGTGGCAGGGCCATCATAGTCTGCAGGCCTGGGTGCACGGCGGAATAGGTGGCCAGTCTCTATTAGCGGACGACCAACGCGGGTGTCGAACCCTGGTCCGACCGCGCGCGTGATAAACGTAGCACCTTATCAACTACACTAACGCATTTCTGACCATATATAACAGCACCAACAGTAGTAGTAGTAGTAGTAGTAGTAGTAGTAGTAGTAGTAGTAGTAGTAGTAGGAGCAGGAGCAGCATCATAATCATCACTACTATCATCTTCATCACCACCACCATCATCACCACCACCACCATCATCATAATCATTGCTACCACTACCACCACCATTTTTTGATGACTTCCGGTCCCCAGCATGGCGGTTAGGCATTGAACCGCTACGTCCTCTGAAGTATTTATCTTTGTGGCTGGAGTTTGCATTTCGCATTTTCCTCACGTTGAACTGGTAGTATATGGTTCCGTCGCCCTGCTACTGAGTGAGTGCGTGGTCGCGACTCTGTGAGCTGTGATATTCACGTGGAATGCTTGTACATGTCCGCTTTTGTTTGTACAGTGACCTGCATGTTCGGAGCAATGGCTACCGGCTGTTGCTGAATTGAATGATTTGCCTTTTTGGTTCACGAGTGCATTTTTCAGGAGACTCCTGGGAGTCGGCGCTGGAGCTACGGAGTTCGTGCTTAATGCGACGCTTTCGGCGGGTCGCCCTGCGGATAGAGACAGACCATGTGAGGAAACCCGGGTCAATGAGGTCTTTCTGGTGACTGCCGATTCTATCGACGATGAACTGTGGTTTTCGTGGAGGACTTTTGTGTTGGCATTCTGGCGGCGGCAGTATGTGTCACGGAAAATAAACTTGTTAGTTGCGATCGGTGACAAACAAGACCCGACATTAGTCTGCAAAAAACAACCGACCCTTTGATGTTGTACAGACTGAGAAAAATACGTCGTTAAAACTGTCTACACACGATCGGCATTTCTAACTTTAAAACAAAATACGTCGCGTCAAAATGTCTACCCCTGGTCGGCGAATATTTATGATGTGGGTTGTTCGAGAAACGAATAACAACGCCAAACGTCCGCCAAGGCGGTAGTAGCCTTTGAAGTGCTAGACGGAAAGTCTGGACAGACGCGGGATGGATTCTGTGATGTGGGGAATTCTCAGGTTGAACTATTGTTGTACGGGACAAAGAATGTCCCCAAATGAAAGCAAATTTGACGGCGGATTGACTCCAGTTAGTCTAGAACAGGAGGAGGAAACCAGATTCTGGACGGATCAGCGTCTAGACTTTTTGGTGACGTCACTCCAGCCCAATATAAAAAGCGTTCGGTAAACAAGTGGAGTTAGTTGATCAAGATTTCTGACGTGGGAAAGATCGGTGCAGTTTTCCGAGTTGTGTTCAATGAAAGAAACTAGGGTGTCAAATTGTTGATATTTATCGGCGGACATAGATCCAGTCTGTGATTGCCTAGTTTCGATTTGCAACCGCAATAGGCATATGGTAGGCTATTAATCATATCTAACTTAGAGTATGATTAGGAATAGAGTACAGTACTGTGCGGTGATATAATGTATTATAGGTGCGGTGATATAATGTATTATAGGTGCGGTGATATAATGTATTATGATTAGTGGTAGAATGTTCTATAAGTGCGGTGCTAGAAAGTATCATAGGAGCGTCGGCACTAGTATTCTATTGTGTGGCTTCAACTCGCTTGTGTGATATATCATTTTACTCAGGGAGTTGAGGACAATGTAGTGGAGTAATAATTAGAGAGATTAAGGATGGTTGAGAGGGAGGAGAGGAATGTGAAATGGTAGGATCTTCCAGTAGGGCATCTGCTGGGTTTCTACCCGTTCCTTTATTCTTTCCTGGTGTTGCCATGTCTTAGATCATATCATGAGTTATTTGGCCGTATGACAGAGATCGGATCTCTGTTACAGATCTGAGTGCTGCTATTGGCCTACACTCACCTAATTCCGGCCAGGACTGAGTTGCCCTTACCATAGTATTCTCTATTCTACAGGTTCCATTTACACGTCCACGTATGTGTGCTATGATATTCAACAGTGAAGCTAGAACACAATTTAGAAGATGATGGCTCAGAATTTGAAGACAGAAGTTGCTGAGAGGCCGCTACATTGGGCTTATACCCAAGTTGGTTTGCGGGAACCTGGCTTCCGCTGAGCAGGACATGCTGATGAGATTGATGTTTAGCAAGTGATAGTTGTATCACTGATCAGTCAGAACATTGTATATATACACTACTGATACCAGGAACATTCATACAAAATTTATACTGATACCTAGAACATTCAGAGTGTGGTGTTAATATGGGGAATCTTTAAAACCAGTGACACTAGAGCCATTAAGATTTCCCCAGTAACAGTGACAATAGGGTTAGAATTCTCTGATTAACAATCAGTTAAATAACAGAGAAAATTCATAGTGTGAAGCAGATTGAAGACTCTCATTAGACAATGTTTGTCATGGGTGTCCAAGCATCCTAGTGGTTCAAGAGACAACGGAGGAAGTCTTCACGTGACCAGAGGAGCATCACCTTGGTGAGGTTGCTTGTCTGGAATACATAGTGCTAGTGTGTTCTCAGCACAGTGATGAGAATGACTATACTCCTGAACACTGATCTGAGTCTATATACTATTTAGAATATACGTCACACATTCTACACATTATACACACACACACACACACACACACACACACACACACACACACACACACACACACAGACTTCTCCTACATATACTCTTTGCTTTAATAAATTTCGTGTTTTTATTTGTTGAAGCTAGAGTTGTCAAGTATGTTATGTTAGGGAAGAATGAGAGGGGGCATAAACCAGGAGTGAGTAAGAGTGAGAAAAAGGTGTCTTCAGATTGAGGGAGTGTTGTGGACGGAGTCTGCTGGTTATCTCCAGGATAGAGATATTGATTGATTATGTGGGGGAGTGTGGGTGGGAGATGTGTGTATGTGGATGGGGAATGTGTGGGTGGGGGTGTGTGAGTGGCTTAGGGATGTGTAGGTGGGTGAGGGAGTTGTATGTGTCGGGGTGGGATGTGTGAGTGGGTGGAGGATGTGTGTGGGGGTAGGCGTATTGTGATCGAGAGATGTTTGGTTGGGAGTGGGTTGGTGGGGGTGGGTGGGTGCGTAGTGGAGGATGTGTGAGTGAGTGTGTGTTGGTGGACGGGTAGGGAATGCGTGTGTGGGTGGGGAGAGGTGTGTTGGTTGGTGATATTGTGTGGGTGAGGTATGTGTGTGTCGGTGGGGGATTTTTGTGGTGTGTGAGGTGGGGGTATGTGGGGTGGATGGGTAAGGGTATCTGTGTGGGTGTGGGTGGGAATATTTTGTGGTATCTGGGTGGGGGATATATGTGTGGTTGGTAAGTGGGGATGTGTTGGTGAGGGATTTGTGTGTGTGGTGCGTGAGTTGGGAATAGTGCGTGGTAGGGGGTGTATGTGATGTGCGGGTGGGGGATTGTGTGGTGGGGGATTAGGTTAAGGCATGTGTGGGTGGGTGGAAGTTGTATGTGTGGGTGGTGGGGTGTGTGTGAGTGGATTGGGGATGTATGGGTCGTCAGGGAGATGTGTGTGGGGGGGGGGGGGGGGTAGGGACATGTCAGTTGGTGGGGATGTGTGTGTATGGTTTGGGGATGTGTGAGTGGATGTGCGATGTGTGGGTTGGTGGGGGATTGTGTGTGTGGGTGGGGACTATGTTGTCGATGGAGATGTGGCTGGGGGAAGGGTGGTTTGAGGTGTGGGTGGGGAGAGGATGTGTGGGGTAGAATGTGGATGGGCGTGGGATGTGTGGGTTGGTGGGGGAATGTTTGTGGGTGGCGAGTGTGTTTTGGATGGGGGATCAGGTGAGGGCAATGTGTGTGGGTGGGGGATGTGCGGGAGGGGGATGGGTCGGTTGGTGGGGTATGTATGTGTCCCTTGGTGTGCGTGTGTGTCGGTATGTGGGGGTGTGTATGTGTCCCTTGGTTCGCATGTGTGTGGGCAGGTGGGGGTGTTGTGTGGGTGGGGTGATGTATGGATAGGTGGGAGATGGGCTTCATACCATGGTAATTAGCCTTGTTTATGTTTATACCATTCATTTCACAATGTTTATTTTTCTTCCTATGCAAATGTATAATGCTCTTGATGAACGAAAGACGAGTGATTGGAAGGGCCGAATGTAAGACGGGCCTGCGCGCCCAATTTGTGACCCTAATAAAGTTGATTTGATTTGATTTGATTTTCACTCCAGGGACGACACTAAAGTGGTAAAGAAGAACAAATAACTACTACGACATTCATTCTTTACACACACGACATTTATTGGGGGCTCGTAAACGTAATCTTTGGACAGCGGGATCTTTCGTACAAGGGATCTTTAGACAATGGGATCTTTCATAAGCAGGGTCTTTTAACACGGGATTTTTTGACACGGGATCTTTAGTTAGAGGATGGAGATATCCTATTAGTGAGAATCCAGCTAGAGTGAATGTGGATAGGGGTTAAGACTTATCTTACCTGTTCACACTTCACACGTCTGTATAGGTCTGTGGTCCTGATTCTACTCTTGTCACTGAGTGATTGTGTTGTGTTGTGTGGTGTGTTATAAAATATATAGAAATAATTGTATTTGGGCATTATCTATATATTTGTTTAGAGATAATCTATACTCTATCTGCTGAGTTACCTCTCTGAAAAATGGCCACTCCTAAACTAACTACGGCAGAACTAAGGGCGAAGGGGGAAGAAATGGGTTTGTCGGGTTCTGCACTAACATATTACATACAGGAGGTGGAGAGAGAGTATCGTCAAGCAGAAAGAGAAGATGGAAAAGCTGAGTTGGAATTGAGAAGGATGGAGTTAGAACAAGCTACTAAGAAATTGGAAGCAGAGCAAGCCATGAGAAGGCTGGAAATTGAAGCTGAGCAGGCAGCTAAAAAACTGGAAGCAGAGCAAGCTGCTAAGAAACTTGAGGTTGAGCAAGCTGCTAAGCAACGGGAAGCTGAACAAGAAGCTCAAAAAAGGGAGCACGAGTACCGGATGCGGGAACTCGAGCTCAAGAGGCAATCTAGTGGGGAAACTGCGGGAGCAATGGGAGGTTCCTCTCTCTCTTGCTCAACACCAGTAGGTGCACATAGCTACCATGCTATGAAGTTCCCTCTAGCGATCTACGAGGACAAAGAGAAGATTGACCAATACCTTCAACGCTTTGAAGCTATGTCGGTTGCTATGGGTCTGGAGCGTGATAAATGGAATCTCAAGCTATCCCAGGGTTTACGTGGGACCGGTTACGAGGTTTATTCTCGCCTGCCACCAGGACATGAGAACAATTATGACGAGTTGAAAACGGCTCTGCTGAAACGATTCGAAGTTACGTCACATACCTACCTGAAAAAATTTCGAGGAGCGAAATGAGAACCGGGAGAGTTGTTCGCCGCCTATAGCCTGCGTCTGAAAGCCTATCTCCATAAGTGGATGGATTTGGCTGGGTTCGCGCATGACTATGAGAGTCTGGAAAATCTCATGGTAGTCGACCAGATGCGGAAGCAAATGTCGAAACCTCTCAGGACATTCTTGGGAGAACAAGGGGCGGAACGAATCGACATGGTGACGAAATTGGCAGAACGGTTCGTCGAGGTCCATGGGGAGGCAGCAGAAAACCTTTCTACCAACACCAAAAGTCAGGAAAAAACATAATCTGAAGAAAGCCAAGAGCACAGGCACTAAGAAGGTGGAACCATATGTCAAAACTTCAGAGGAGAATTTAGAGAAGACGAAGGTGGAAAGCAAGAGCACTTCGAGCTCTACACAAAAACGACCATGGTCGGAGAAGTGGTGTTCGATTTGTTAGTCACCTTCTCACAATACGAAGGATTGCAAATCGAAGGCTAAGAACCCTAACTTCGCGGCATGTCAAGTGACTTCAAGGGAGGTGGACACTGAAAATTGTAAAAGAAAAAAATGGATAAGAATTGTACATATACATTGTGTAACGTAGACATTAGCGATGCAATTCAACTCTCACTTTTTTTCTTACACACACACACACACACTCTATCTCTCTTACTCACTCACACTAACTCTCTCGATCACTCTACAGTAATGTGCATGTGTTCGTATTATAAATGATTATATCAAGTGGCACACAAAATGTTAATATGAAAGATGAGAATACTCAAAACAATATGGAATCAAAGAAGATGCTGCAATAGACCATCTCAGCGGAAGTTTCTGATACTATAGTGGATGTTTATATTGAAGGTGGTAAGTAAGCGAGGTGTTAGAACCATGGTAGGCAAACGATTTACCACAATGAAAGCAATAAACCTTTTCAGCATTTTGAATATTACAGCCAGTCAGTACTTTAAAACCAAAATGTTCATGCAATCGTCCGGACATTTGTTTATATTTCTCCACTGCCATGTTGTTACTTGTAGACTTCCGGTTCATTTGTATATGTGATAGGATAAAAGTTTTCTAGTAATTGTTTAAAAAAATGAATCATTAATAAAATAATTAACGATTAATCGATTAATTAATCGTTAACCTCCCCAGCCCTAACACACACACACACACACACACACACACACACACACACACACACACACACACACACACACACACATATATATATATATATATATATATATATATATATATATATATATATATATATATAAAAGAAAAGATTCTCCTCGAATATCAAGAAAACAGTAACAGGACCCGGCTCGTTACAACAGTTGGCCGAACATTCTGTGCTGCAACTCCAATTATTAGATACAGAACCACACCTATTCCCACCCCAGCAATAGTAAAAGAATCTACCACTCTGTACGCCACATCTAATTGCATTTACCAATTCACATGCAGGTTCGATTCTACCTATATTGGCAGAACAGAGAGGCAGTTACACACCAGGATTGTTGAACACATACCAAACTGGGTTAACAAGAAACTATACACAAGCGATGGGATAATGGGAAGTGTGACACACCACAATTATAAACTTCCGGCGTCGTCCATTGCACGTCATGTCTTGGAAACCGGTCATGTCATTGATAGAGACAGCGATTTTCGCGTGTTGTTTCATACAAAAATAGTCGTTTGTTAAAGTTTGCAGAAGAGATAATGATCCATCTGCACAAGTCTATTTTGTGCAAACAGAAAGACATGATAGTCAATTAAAATTACCATGGTAAACAATTGATATTACTGTGTGAACATGTGTATATTTTAGCTTGAACGATAAATCTAATTATTTTACACTACGTTGTGTGACATCTGCAGTAAGTACCTGACGAGATGCAGCGAAATGTGCAAGGCAATAAATTGTACTATATTTGGTTTATGTCTTCGTTATTCAAAGTAACAATGGTCACATAAAAGACAATTGTGACACCAAAATGTGGCATTGAAATAGAATGGAACATTCTTTACCAAATGGATAATTTTAAGTACCTAGTGGGCATTTATAACATCAGATGGAAGATTTACAACAGAGATTAACAGCAGAATAGGGCAAGCAAAAGCCGCCTTTCAGAAAATGAAGAGTATCTTATGCAATAAGTCACTATCACTGAATGCAAGAAAGAGTGTGCTGAAGTTCTATATAGAACCAGTTTTGCTGTACGTCAGTGAATCTATGAATATAAACGTACAAATTAGGAAATTAAAAGCAACGGAGATGTGGTTCCTGAGACGAATGTTGCGAATTCCTTGGACTGCTAGAGTAACTAACAACAAGTGCCTGAAAGAGGCTAATGAAACTAGAAAATCCTCGGGAAGGTTAACCCGGTCAACAAATGCCCGCAGAAGTCGGATGTGTCGGCCTAACGGCGCAAGAACGCAGCTCTGCTGTAAACAGGCACAACGCAATCACGTCCGAAAAAAAATCCGGATGAAAGCAGCAGAAGAAGAAACTAGAAAGGTATATACAACAATCAGAAAGAGACAAGCAGCTTTCTTTAGTCATTTGATGAGAAGAGAGGCATTGGAGAACATCGTGACAACTGGAAGGATCGAGGGAAGGAGAGCAGAGTTGCCATTCTAGATGTTTTAATATAGATCTTGTATTTTTTCCTGCGTCTAGATGTCGTTGTTTGACGCTTAGATGGTAGATGTAATTCTAGATGTTTTTCATTTGGAGTTAGATATTTTAGATTTTTTGGTCAGTAAAAATTTAGACTTGGAGAATTTCGCTGCAATTGCTACCGATAATGCCTTGGTAATGGTTGGTATCAACCATGGGGTTTATGCCAAATTGAAGAAAGATATCCCATCTTTAATCCTTATAAAATGTGCGTGTCATTCCTTGCAGCTAGCATTATGCCACATCAGAATGTTTACCAAGAAATTTGGAATTCCTTATTGCTGAAAACATAATTGGTTCTCCAAATCATCTGTCAGACAACAGGAATACAACAATTTATATAAAGCATTAAATGATAGTTCCTTACCACTGAATATTCTGTCATATTGCAAAAATAGATGGTTATCAATTCAACCAGCTGTTTAAATAATTGTTAACCAATGGTCGGAGTTGAAGACACACTTCGAAATAACAAGAAAAAGCGAAAAGTGCTACACAGCTGAAATACTAAATGGAATGTACAGTGATGACAAAATTGGCATTAATTCTCTATTTACAATCCCATTCTAAGTGAAGTGCAAAAAGTTAATAAACTGTTTGAATCTAAAAATGTTGATAAAGTTAAATTACTTGACGATCTCACTTTACAATTTCACTCAGTTGGCAAAATACTTATATTCCCAACTTCTAAAGCTGATTTGGTCACGTGCACTATAGAGAGCTATTTGGCTCCTACGCTATGCCTGGGATACCAAATCGAATCACAAATTGATGGTTTACAAACAAAAGGACTTTTAACAGAAAATGAAGAGAACAACTTAAGAAAGCTCTGTCAAGATATCCTTGTCTTATTATTCAAGCAATTGAAGCAGAGACTTCCTGAAATGTTAGATGTATTGAAAAATATTTAAATTTATCTTTTCTGTTAACAACATACTTCAGCAGTAAAGGACAAACCTAAATATTGTCAAGTTATGAAAATTGTAAGGGCTACTGATGATAGTGTGGCGGAAACAGAATATCAGTTAATCAAACTAAATTTGGTTGACTGGACAAACAAAACAGAAACTGAAGCTTTTTGGAGTAAAGTAAGACAATTTAAAGATGCCTCAGAAAACAGTCCATTCTGTAAGATCTTTGAGTGTGCAATGTCTGCCATGATACTACCCTATTCAAATGCTGATGTAGAAAGCGTTTTCAGTGCTATGAATTATATAAAATCTAAGCTAAGAATTAGGATTAAACTTGACCTTTTAAATGCTATCTTGAAAATAATATTTGGCCTGATGAGAGTAGGGAAATGCTGTTCAACTTACCAGCTTCCTGATCGTGTATTAAAAGAAATTGGAACAGATAAAGCATACCAGTCTTTTATTAATCTGAAGCTTCAACTTCATCATCCAAGCTAAGTTTATCCTGTGGATCTTGTGAGATGAGGACATGATTCTATAGGATAAGTCACATCGATATCTATGTAATTTCTTACTTTATTTTTCAATCTGGATGTGTTTCTAGACATTTCATCTATAGAATGTAGATGTCTATACATCCATTTCTAGATGTTTTCTGTCAAATAAAAGTGGCAAACCTGGAGTAGATGCAGGCCAAGAGAAGTGATGCTGCATGGATTGAGACGGTGGCAGTGAGTAATACCATCAGCAGAGTTGATCCAGAACACCAAGGACCGAGATCTGTGAAGAGCCATGGACGCCCACGCCAATTGGCAGGGCACTTGATGATAATGATATGAAACGGGCCACTGTCTTAGTGGGCAGTTGTACTCACTACTATTTTGTTTAATCAAAGGGAGATAACTTTCTTTTTTATTGATGTTTGATTCTATAGTGTCGGAAAATTTCAATTTCAAAGCAAATATTTTGTGTTAGAAATATCTTGATTTGTCCAAACCTACGATCATAAATTAAATTAAAACTATTTTAATATAAGTAAAATGTATAGAATGCTGCACATCTGCTGGCAACATATTGCACAAATATTAACCAGATGGCGTCAATTGCCCTGTATTTAAAGACTTGTGTGTCCAATTTGTAGCTGAATACGTCTGTAGAGGAACTTTCTCTAGGAGGGATAAAGTGGCGAGCCACCATATCCCTTAATGTTCGCAATATATTATAGGAGTGCTCATCATCTCATCTCATCTCATCATGTTCCTCTTGTACCTTGTGGTGTCGAGGTGAAGTATAGACATCGTGAGAGTGCCCGATTATGGGCTTCATATACCGATATTCCCATGGACTCTGCTATTCCCCCCGTCCAACGTTTACGTGGTCGGCCTCTTCCTCTGTTTACATCTGGTCTGTACATCATTGCTTGTTGTGGTATGCTGTTGACTGGTAACCTACTTGCATGGCCAAACCATTTGACGTGCTGCTTTCTAATAAAATCTAGTGCTGCTTTAACCCCCACTTTAATCCTGATGTTTGCATTTCTGATCTTATCTCTTTTTGATACGTTGAGTATTCTTCTCAGGAATCTCATTTCTGTTGTGATTTTTCTTATCTCTTTTTCTGTCATTGTCCAGATTTGGCATTGGTAGCATAGAGTCATGTTATGTTCCCTACACATTTCGTTTAGACCAGTGTTTCCCAACCTTTTTTGTGCTATGCCCCACCTAAGCCTTTCTAAAATTCTCATCCCCCCCTCCCACCGGCCCCGCCCCCCCCCCCCCCCAAACATATAAATTATTTTTAATATTCAAAAATTGAAATGTTCACTAACTAAAGAAACTTGATTGATAGGTTTTAGGAAGAAATCACTAGGAAATTATTGAGAAAACACAGTAAGTAAATTTTCAAAACATATAATGGAGAACTGAAATTCAAGTACAAAATAATTTTAATGAAAGATTTTTCTATATTATTTTAATTATTAGTAATTATTTAAATTTAGTGAGATCCTGGCGCTTGATACTTCCTGCAAAGAGATTGTATGTCAGGTTCCAATTTAGTTAACTTCAGTCTCAAGTCTCCCCGTTTTGTTATATCCAGCCGATTTCTTCCATTTTCGAATTGCCCCCGTTAACAATCGAATTGCCCCCCCCCCCCCCCCCTGTGGGGCGTGGGCCCCACGTTGGGAAACACTGGTTTAGACTATTCATGTGGTCTTGTAATTCAGATTCTGATTTTGCTATTAGTGCTTGGGCGTCCGCAAACAGGAGTTCTCTAATGGTTAGATTTGAAGATGGTTCATCTTCTGTGTTCTCGTCATGCGGTATTCTTGCTGTCTCTGCTTGGCTGGTTTCTTTACATATAGGAGTGCAGATGTCACAAAGTTCGCACTGAAATGATCGTTTATTATTCTCTACATCCGTAGATGTAAGGATTGTAGGACACATTAGAACTCTGGATGTTTGTCTAGATGTTTCATCTATACAATGTAGATGTCTATACAGTACATCTATTTCTGGGTCGACCCCATAACTGTAGTGTTCAACAACAAGAAAAATAATCATGTAACAACTAAGAACTGAACCCCTAAACAGTTTTGGTAAGCAAATGAATTATAGTATCACGATTAATACAGCTTCTGTCAGTAAAACGATGATGAAGGATATATCTTGGCGAGGATGTGTTTAGTAGTTTGCCATTGCTTTCTGAACAACTGGCATTCATACCATTTTACAAAAAGCATACCTGCGGCTATGCTTCGAATGCTGTGTGCGGTTTTATGAATTGCATCCGTAAACCCTATCTCCACAGAACCAGCCGGTGCTCCTGGTATGGGTAGTCAAATGTCTGTGTGAGTTAGCCGCTGACAGTACTGGGACATTGGTCTTCTTGTCGTCTATGCGGGGGGGGGGGGGGGGGGCATAGTATTCTACGGAGAAACCGCATCTCTGCAGCGTTCAGTTTTGTTTCCAACTCTCTTCATTCAGTGTTCGTGATTCACGGGCATACCGTGATATCGGCAGTATAAAATAAAAGTTAGTTGCATATCCTTTACAGGACGTAACAGTCAACATCAGCATTTTTATTTTTTTTTTTTTTTTTTTTTGGCTGTTTGTGATTTCTGGACAAGTTTACAATCAATAGTTTGCCATTGCTTTCTAAACAACGGGCGCCCATACCATTTCGTTAAAAAACAACGTAAGACGGTCTGATGCCAAATCGCCCGCAGCTGTGTTTCGAGAGTGGGTATTCAGGAATGCAAACCGCGTCCGAAATACCTTCGTCACGGAGCCAGCATAGGCAGTATAGAACATCATAAATCTCGTGTTTGACTTCCATGGGCTGGTGTCAGTTACACAGTGGTTTTCATCTTATGGAATGCTGCCTATGATTATTTCAGGGATTTCCTAGTGTTGTTTGGTTATTTGTCAAGTGAACGAGCTAACGAGCATGCTTTATTTTTAAAGGGCTAAGAATTGGGCGCGCAGGTCCGTCTACCAGTCTCTCTTCTGTCTCTCTCTTTCATACAGTATTTCATCCATACATCACTTGACTCTAACAGAGAACAACAACAATATAAAAGATATGCAAAAACCAATAATACATGACTCACTAATATTAATTATTGATTGACAGTTGTTATTAGCTATGGGGCTCATAATATGAGAACATTTCAGAATACAAAACAGCACTGCTGCTGTAAACAAACAACCACACTTCAATCTAATGAAGAGAGTAGGAACAGAAGAAGAAAAACCTAATGAAAAGAGTAGGAACAGAAGAAGAAAGACAAACATTGTGTCGAAAAAAGATCGTACTGAAGTCGGGTGTGTCGGCCAAAGGCGTAGATACTATATATAGTCTTGCTGTAAACGGATACAACAAACATCCTTGTCCGGAAGATTTAGAAAAGAGAAGAAGAATACAACGACAGTATGCTAATATCTAAGTAATATCTAATCAGTTTCTTACGTTGAATACTAACGACAGTTTTATTTGGGGAGCGTAATGCAACTTCTAGCTGGCATAAACCATTTTCGAAACGCCAGGAAATTGATTATTTTGATTAAATATGAGATATATATAGGACGTTCAGGGTGGACTTTTTCCAAGAACACTAGTCAGTCGTTAGCCGTCGTTGTGTGGTAGGAATGTGTGGGGGTTTTCATCAAGCAGACACCCTTCCGGTGTTCCTAATTGTGTTGGCACAACGTCCAAAGCTTAGCCGGAGGGTGTTCACTGCAGATTAGTGTTTTATCCCCCAATATAGGGAAGTTTGTTGGCAGTCACGCAACGTCACGGAACCAAACGTGACCACGGAAGTCAGACAAGGTACAAACAATCTTGGTAGTGCACTACTTTAGACAGGGTGTTCATCTATAACTTTGCTTTTTTTTGGGAGAGGAGAGAGAGAGAGAGAGAGAGAGAGAGCTAACTGTATGTTACACGCGTTAAGAATTGTCCTCCTGTCGATCCTTTCAGTCTGCACTGGAGACAAAAAGGGGTTTGGTGGGGGAGAATGAGAGAGAGAGAGAGAAGAGAGAGAGAGAGAGAGAGAGAGAGAGAGAGAGAGAGAGAGAGAGAGAGAGAGAACAAACGTTATTTTAAAAGGTTTAAGAATTGTCTTCTGTGCGATCCTTTCGGTCTACCCAGGAGAGAGAGAGAGAGAGAGAGAGAGAGAGAGAGAGAGAGAGAGAGAGAGAGAGAGAGAGAGAGAGAGAGAGAGAGAGAGAGAGAGAGGAGAATCATAGTTGCCTAATACTTAGCGACATATGTGCACATCTATCATGCATATGGCAATTTCCCGCTGAATAAACAAAGAGGCAATATTGTACTTTACACCAGTGGTTTCCAAACTAAAACCGACTCTTGCATTCCACGTCACATCCATAGCTCCCACGTACACACTTAGTTGTTTTTTTTTTAAATACTACAAACTGCTGTCTAATTCAGTGTCCTGACGCTCGTATGCGAACGTCACTGTACATTTTGGGAGGTCCTGCTCTTCAACATTTAACAGATGAGGGGTAGCCGTGAAATAAAATAATGTGCAGACTATCACATAGGCTGCCAGCCTAATCTCCTGCATTTGATAGTTAGTTAGTTAGTCGCGATTTCAACTTCACGGCAAAGGGTCGCCCCATTGTGCTCCATTCCCGTGCTAGTGAATATCACACAACATGCTCCTCACTGTCCTATTTGAAAAGTGGAACAGATAGGAGTCTCGGAAAACCAACAGCCCGCACAAGTATACTATGCATAATGCCGCTGCCAGAATGCCAACACAAAAGTTTGCCACGAAAAATACAGTTCATCGTCGATGGGAGTGGCAATTATTAGAAAACCAGCAGCCACACATTACTGAATACGGCAACCCAATTAGTTCAGCAACCGGCCGATCGCCATGTTTCTGAACATGTAGTTCACGCTACAAACAACCATGGACAGATGCAAAAGCACTCCACCCAAAATGCACAGCTCACAGTGTCGCTCCACGCACTCAACTGCACCTGATAGCTTAAAGTAATACCTACATACGCCGTAAATGTTAAAACATTTCAAGTATCGAACCCATTTACAGGCCTTAGAAACAATGGTGGCAAACTACTGAGCGTAATCTTGCCAAGACAGCGGTAAAATGCTGGTGGTGACAGCGATGTCCTGATAATAGGATATGCGAACAGCAACAACAACAAAAAGAAACAATAGGCATATATTACTAGACCTATATTTGTATGGACCAGCCAGCATTCGGTGGGTTATGTAGTCAGCAAGACACCGCCAGTCTTCGCTTTTCAAGACATTTCCTGGTACCCATTTTAACCTGGGTCGAGCTGGGTGCTCATGCCAGTTTAAAAATCCACACGTGCGGATTCAAACTAATGACTTCCGAGTCGGTAGATGAGTGTCATGCCCTACACTGCCACAATTACCGCGTCAAAAATGGTTAACTTAATAACTGTGGGAAAGTATTAGTTAACGGGTCAATTATTTCCGTCACAGGCACGAGGAAAGGGGGGGGGGGGTGGAGTTAAAAGATTAAGTACCATGGGATGATTAATTTTCTTACGCAACTTCCGGTATCTGACATGGGCTTATATACAATAGTTTTCTTATGCACCCTCTTTAATATGATGTATAATATATGAAACGATACCTTGTAGGCGCCCCATGTAAAGCTTCAGCTATACGTCCTCGTCGTATACCATGGATAAATGGCCTGAGCCGAACTGGTAGTGGACCTCAGGGTTGGTGGCTTTAAGGGAAGTAATGACCAGAGACAGCGAAGTGGAAAAGCCTCTGGCATTCATCAGCTCTCTCCCAAATCGGGTACATGGAGTGCATCGAATGAAAGGTGTGAACTACTAATTCTCTTCTTATTTTATAAGTACAATTCTACTTAGTCATGACAAATTATCAAGATTTGCACATATCAGAGACGGCCCTCCTTAGCCCAATACCCATATCTTGATTTTATGCAAGGCTACATAAATATTTACACGAAGAAAGATAACACAGCGGGCCAGTTAGTGTTATCTCCAGGAAGCTGCACTGATAATGTTATGAGAGTCAGCATGACCTTATGGATAAGAACGTGTGTTCTTAAACATCCGATGTACTGATGCCGAGGTAAAGGATTCAACCCCTACACCGGTCAGTTGAACTAAAATGTTGACTTCTCGTCTTTGACTTGGGGACGTAAATTACAAGTACCTAAACGTCGGAGTGGGTTCGCCTGATTGCGATGGGCACTGTTAATAGGGAAAGCTAATCCACACTGGCTCCGTGGCGAGGGATTTACGGACGCAGTTTGTAATCCCGCATGCCCGCGTTCGAAACACAGCTGCTCGTTGGCTTTTGATGAAATGGTATGGGTGCCGGTCGTTCAGAAAGCAATGGCAAACTGCTGAAAGTAAACTTGTCCAGGAATCACAATCAGCCAAAAAATGTTGGGGTTGATTGCTACGTCGTGTAACGGACATGCAACTAAAAGAAAACAAAGCCACACGCAAAATTTAGTCCAGCACTACTAGATACAGCGTGTATGGACTACGGATGAGTTCAAAGCGAGCGAGCGCAAAAAGAAAATAATGTTATGAGTGCGGTAGGACGAGGGTTCGACTCCTGCGTTCGTCGTCCGCTAAGAGGAGGAAAGACTGGCCACTCTCCGTGCATTCAAACATAATATGTGATCGCCCTAGCACATCACAGACCAGTAGCAGATTCCTGATTCGGGGTAGCCTTTGTATTTAAAAGATGCATACACAATGATGGGGAAAAGCTACCAGACACAGAACCTTCTCAAAGGATGCATATACAATGATGGGGAAAAGCTACCAGACACAGAACCTTCTCAAAGGATGCATATACAATGATCGGGAAAAGCTACCAGAAACAGAACCTTCTCAAAGGATGCATATACAATGATGGGGAAAAGCTACCAGACACAGAACCTTCTCGAAGGATGCATATACAATGATGGGGAAAAGCTACCAGACACAGAACCTTCTCTATCCAATATGAACTTTTGGAAATGTCGATCCTTAATGCAGGTTTTCCATCCGTTAAGACTTAAATTGACCCTGCAATTTTGTGCGCTGGGGTAACGGATATCTGGAACGGAAAAAGATGAGGAAATAATAATTCGGACAAATCAGATGTATGTATCCGTTAGCTGGGCTGGAAGTTAGAGCAACAGTCGTTGTGTCCGTTCTTCCTGATCTTAGAAAACACACTAAGTGGGTCCGGTTGTTAGAGGTCACTATAAACGGTCTTGATGGTGTCTCATTATACGTTAAGGGTGAAACGGCTTCACTGTCTGGCTTTCCCTAATTGCTATCCTCGGCTTTCTTTGTTCTCTTGTCCCTGTGTGTCCTTCCACCCGTATATTTGTCCGTCCGTTCGTGTGACTGTCATTGTTTGTCTCTCTCCTCTCTTTCCTCTCTTTCCTCTCTCTCTCTCTCTCTCTCTCTCTCTCTCTCTCTCTCTCTCTCTCTCTCTCTCTCTCTCTCTCTCTCTCTCTCTCTCTCCAGACGGACTTGTGAGCCTAATTCTTAACCCTTTAAAAAATGTTTGTTCGTTCGTTCGATATCTGCCTGTCTTTGTTTCTCTCTCTCTCTCTCTCTCTCTCTCTCTCTCTCTCTCTCTCTCTCTCTCTCTCTCTCTCTCTCTCTCTCTCTCTCTCGTCTTCTCTGTCTCTATTTCTCTCTCTTTGTCTCTAATATCTTTCCCTCTGTTCTGCTCTGTCTGTCTCTCTCTCCCTCTTTCCCTCCCTCTCTCTTTCTCTCGCTCGCTCGCTGTCTTTGCCTTTCTTTCTCTTTATTTGCCAGTAATCTTTTTCTCTGTCTGTCTGTCTGTCTGTCTGTCTGTCTGTCTGTTTGTCTGTCACTAATCTATCTATCCCTCTGCCCACCTCTATCTCCTTCTCTCTTTACCTCTCTGTTCCTCTCTTGACCTTATTAGTACCCTGGCCGTGACCATTCTTGTCCAGTTTTATATGAAGACTCCACATATTGATCACGATGGTCATTTCACTAATTGTCTCCTTTTTGCATTATTACTTCTGTCATATAATAACAATGCTAATTATTTAGTTTCTGGTTGCATTTCTTTAACTGTTCTTTGCTACGTCATTTTGTAACGTTTGTATTTTTAATTGTAAAGATTTTCAGCCCCATGTTAGGATTCAAACCACGTGCAGTCTTTACGTTTCTAGGTTGCAATCTGCATAGGCGACTTCAGATTTATTGCTTTTACACACACATACACACACACACACACACACACACACACACACACACACACACACAATATCATATATCATTGGCACCTTGCCGTCTTGACAGACGATAGTTTGTGCTTTAAAAAGGCATAATAACTTTTAACTATGGCGGTAGCGAGTGTGACTGATAAGGCCAATTTGCGCTGTAAATGTCCGTTCACAGTGGGTGCATGTGAACACGTGGTCATTTCCACCATCATGCACCATCTTACGTCTCAAACGCTTGGTGTGTGACTTTTCTGCAATAATTTTCTCCTTTGACTTTATTCCATTTCTGATATTTGCCCTCCATGCAACACGTTCAGCGGCGACTTGCTCCCAATGTGCATTATCAATGCCTGTATCAATCATGTCCCGCTTACACACATCTTTGTATCGTAGTAGAGGCCGACCCTGAGATCTCTTACCCATCTGTAATTCACCAAAAAAGATATCCTTTGGTATTCTACCATCATCCATCCTCCTAAGATGTCCTATCCATCTAAGTCTACGAAGACTGAGCATGGAATAAACTGTCACACAACCTGATCTTTCCAATACTTCAGTATTTGTGATTTTGTCTTGCCACTTAATACCAAGAATTCTTCGCAGACACCGCATATGAAAGCTGTTTAAGTTGTTCTCTTGGTGTGAGTAAGTTGTCCAGGTTTCACTGCCATAGAGAAGAGTACTAAGGACACAGGCTTGATAGACAAGGACTTTTGTTTTGGCAGTAAGCTTCCTGTTCTCCCAGACTCTTTTTCTTAACCTGTTCATTGTTGTTGCTGCCTTACCAATCCGGATGTTGATTTCCTGATCTAGGGATAATTTGCTATTTACCACTGACCCTAGATATGTAAAATGGTCTACTATCTCTAGTTCGGCGTCGTCAATAAAGATTGATGGTACCCCATGTGCACCTTGTGACATAATCTGTGTCTTCTTTTTGCTAATTGTTAAACCAAATTCAGAACAAGCATTGGAGAATGCAGATAGTAGACATTGCAATTCTTCCTCAGAGTGGGTCGTAACTGCAGCATCATCTGCAAAAAGCAACTCTCTGATCAGTACCCTCCTAATTTTGGTCTTAGCCTTCAATCTCTGAGCATTGTAGAGGCCGCCATCTGAGCGTGAGTGAATGTATATACCACCATCCTGATCATGAAATGCATATTTCAGTAGAAGTGAAAAGTATATTCCAAAGAGGGTGGGAGCTAGTACACAACCTTGCTTAACTCCACTCTTGATTTCAAATTCTTCAGAAGTTGCACCATCAAACTTGATTATACCCTTCATGCCTGTGTGGAATGATTCCACAATGGACAGAAGAGTTGGTGGGCAGCCAATCTTCTTTAGTGCCTTGAACAGACCCTCACGACTGACCAAATCAAATGCCTTTGTGAGGTCGATGAAGGCAATAAACAGTGGTTGATTCTGTTCACGGCATTTTTCTTGCAACAGTTGCCTCTCGCTTTGATTCCGAGACCAGTTAAGACCAGGGATGGAGTTATTGCCTCTCCATAGCACAAAGCCTGGGCTAAAATATAGAGATCATGTGTTGCCCATGCAGCATGATCCCTCTCTCGGCCTGCCTAGTTTACTCCAGAGGAAAGGTAACACCCCTACATCTGGAACAAGACAAGCTGCAGAAGCTGCCGGATCAGCAAAGCAATGCTCTAACTGTCCGCCTGTCGGAGCTTCGATCCTAGACCAGTCGCCAACCAAGGCTTAGGGCCTGGTCTGCCCTGCCATGACATTTTGTCTTTAGCTTGCATTTCCTCGCACCAGGGTAAGGCTTGTACCCTCCCAATTGCGCTCTTCCGCCCGAAGCCGTTGGCACAATGTGGGGTGTCGGGTTTGGTAAGCGCCGCCCAACGTTCAGCGCTAACAGAAACCAGGTAGTACCGTCTACTGTTATACGGTAGCTCAGTCATATCTGACTAAGACCTGACCTGACACACAATATATATATATATATATATATATATATATATATATATATATATATATATATATATATATATATATATATATATATATATATATAATATATGTTTTTGTGCGTGTGTGAGTGTGACATCTTTTCATGTGACGTTTTTATTGTCTTTTATTGTCAGTATTGTCACTTAGATGTGATGAATGAACAGGTTGGTCTTATAATACGTTAGTGATTATTAATATTGTGTCCACTTTATATATATATATATATATATATTTTTCCCGCGTTTCCATCCTGTTTCAGGATATTGCGGTCAACACCAGCATTTTTCAGCTGTATGTTGATTCCTCCCTCATCAGCACGCCACGACTTTCTGAGCTACCGGCTCCATACTCTCATAAGTCACTTTTGCGATTCGAACCACTGCTAATTCTCGTCGCGTCACGTGACGAGAGTATTCGGGGTTAGCGGAGAAAGCTGCTAACACCTCGGCCATGGAGCCTGCTATATATATATATATATATATATATATATATATATATATATATATATATATATATATATATATATATATATATATATATATATACTAGCTGACCCGGCCCGGCTTCGCCCAGACTCTGGTGGGGAGCATCTAATTTAATTCATATAAGTAGTCATATAAGTTCTCGTTCCCGTTACCGACTATCTGTCTGTCTGTCTGTCTGTCTGTCTGTCTGTCTGTCTGTCTGTCTGTCTGTCTATCTGTCTGTCTGTCTGTCTGACCCGGCCCGTCTTCGCCCAGACCTTGATGGGGAGCATCTCATTTAATTCATATAAGTAGTCATATAAGTTCCCGTTCCGACTATCTATCTGTCTGTCTGTCTGGCCCGGCCCGGCATCGCCCAACTCCTGGTGGGGAGCATCTCATTTAATTCATATAAGTAGTCATATAAGTTCCCGTTCCCGACTGTCTGTCTGTCTGTCTGTCTGTCTGTCTGTCTGTCTGTCTGTCTGTCTGTCTGTCTATCTATCTATCTATCTGTCTGTCTGACCCGGCCCAGCCCATGGTGGAGAGCATCTCATTTAAATTATATAAGTAGTCATATAAGATCCCGTTCCCGACTATCTGTCTGACTGTCTGTCTGTCTTGGGTAAATGTAGGAGGGAGGAGGAAGAGGGAGGTGGAGGAGGGAAGAGGAGGGAGGCGGAGGGAGGAGACAGGAGGAGTAGGGAGGAATAGGAGAGAGGAGGAGGGATTAGGAGGAGGAGGGAGGAGTAGGGTGGAGGAGGAGGCGAGGAGGAGGGAGGAGGAAGAGGGAGGAGGAGGGAGAAGGAGGGAGGAGGAGAACGCAGGAGGAGAAGGGAGCAGGAGGAGGAGAGGGAGGAGGAGGGAGAGGGAGGAGGAGGGAGGAGGAGGAGAGAGTAGGAGGAGGGAGGAGACGGAGGGAGAAGGAAGAGGGAGGAGGAAGAGGGAGAAGGAGGGGGAGGAGGAGGGGGAAGAGGGAGGAGGGAGAGGAGGAGGAATGTGAAGGGAGGAGGAGGGAGGAGGTAGAGGGAGGAGGAGGAGGGAGGCGGAGAGAGGAGGAGGGAGGAGGAGGAAGAGGGAGGAGGAGGAATGTGAAGGGAGGAGGGGGGAGGAGGTAGAGGGAGGAGGAGGAGGCGGAGAGGGAGGAGGAGGGAGGAGGAGGGAGGAAGAAGGAGGAGGAGTGATGAGGAGGAGGGAGGAGGAGAGAGGAGGAGAAGAGGGAGAGAGGAATGTGAAGGGAGGAGGAGGGAGGAGGAGGAGGAGTGAGGAGGAGGAGAGGAAGGAGGAGGGGGAGGAGGGAGGAGGAGGAGGGATAAAGAAGGAGGAGGAGGGTGAAGGAGGGATGAGGAGGAGGAGGGAGGAGGAGGAAGAGGGAGGAGGAGGAATGTGAAGGGAGGAGGAGGTAGAGGGAGGAGGAGGAGGGGGGAGGAGAAGGGAGGAGGCGGGAGGAGGAGGAAGAGGGAGGAGGAGGGAGGAGGAGAGGGAGGAGGAGGAAAGAGGAGGGGGAGGAGGGAGGAAGAAGGAGGAGGAGGGAGAAGGGGGGATAGGGAGGAGGGGAGGGAAAGAGGAAGAGGGAAGGAGGAAGAGTGGAGAGGAGGAGGGAGGAGGTAGAGGGAGGAAAAGGGAGGAGGAGGAGGGAGGAGGGAGGAGGAGGAGGATGGAGGAGGGAGAGGGAGGAGAGGAAGAGGGTAGGAGGAGGAGGAGGGGGGAGGAGGAGAAGAAGGGAGGAGGAGGAGGGAGGAGGAGGGGAGAGGAGGAGGGAGGAGGCAGAGGGAGAAGAAGGAAGGAGGGAGAGGAAGGAGGGAGAATGAGGAGGGGAGGGAGGAAAGGGAGGTGGAAGAGGAGGAGGAGGAAAGAGGTAGGGGGAGGAGGAGGTAGAGGGAGGAGGAGGAGGAAGGAAAGGGAGGAGAAGGGAGGAGGAGGGTGGAGGGAGGAGGAGGAGGAAGAGGGAGAAGAAGGGAGAAGGAGGAGGGAGGATGATGAGGGAGAAGGAGGCAGGACGAGGAGAAGGGAGGCAGGAGGAGGAGGGATGAGGAGGGAGAGGGAGGAGGAAGGAAGATGAGGGAGGAGGGGGGAGGAGGCGGTGGGAGTAGGAGGAAGGAGGATGGAGGAGGAGGGGAGAGGGAGGAGGGAGAGGGAGGAGGAAGAGGAGAAGGGTGGAGGGAGGAGGTAGAGGGAGGAGAAGAGAGGGGGAGAGAGTTCGCCATTCCGAATTCATACTCGTCTAGTTCTTCCCTTCTACACGACTGTAGATAACTTCCTTACACATAAAAAGATGAATTGTTATTGATATTGCCGTGGCATGGAGGAATATCAGCAGCAGAGTTGATCCAAAAAACCAAAGACTGAGATCTACGGAGAGCCATGACACTTGATGATGATGATTGCCGTGTGACGATTCTGTGTAGTCACGTCATTTTCTTCCCTTTCCCTAGCGTTTTGGTTCGGGGATTCTTTCATCATCATCATCATATATTTACGTACGTATTTTGGGAGGGGGAGGAGGGAGGAGGAGGAAGAAGAAAAAATAACTATGACAGTTGACAGCTCTGGAATGAAAGGAAGGCGTGTAGAAAATTTCATCTCAATCGGATGGGCCGTTCGCGAACAAATAAAGGACATACATATTTACATACATACATATATACATACACATATACATACACTTTGTTTTATATATATAATATACATACAGACCTACAAGCACTTGGAATCAACGACTGGCAAGAGAAGGTCCACCAGAGAGACGAATGGAGACAGATTGTATTTGCAGCAAAGAACCTCAATGGCTCGGAATGCTGAAGAAGAAGAAGAAGAAGAATATATATATATATATATATATATATATATATATATATATATATATATATATATATATATATATATATATATATATATATATATATATATATATATATATTTCTTCTTCTTCTTCTTCTTCTTCTTCTTCTTCTTCCTCTTCTTCTTCAGCGTTCCGAGAAATTGAGATTCTTTGCTGCAGATACAATCCATCCCCATTCATCTCTCTGGTTGACCTTCTCTTGCCAGTCATTCATTCCAAGTGCTTGTAAGTCTGTATATATATTATCTCTCCACCGTCTTCTTGGTCTACCTCGGGGTCTACGGTCATTTATTTCCTGAGTGTAAGCGAGTTTCGTTTCCCTATTATCTTCCATTCTTTCTATATGCCCCAGCCATTGTAGTCTATTAGCCTTCATGATACCAGTGATTAGCGGGTACTTAAACAGATCATAAATGTCTTTGTTACTTCATCTTTTCCACTCTCCACTTTGTGTATCCCTAATGGGTCCAAAGATGCGTCTTAAAACTTTGTTCTCAAAGGTTTGTAACAAGGCTTCGTCTCCTTTCGTTGTACTCCAGGTTTCAGAGCCATACAGTAGATGTTGTAGTGCATAGTATATCTTATTTCCAGAATTAATTCTAGTTTGTATTTCTTCCCTTATGATGTTGGAGCAGTTGAAGATTGTACCCAGGTATTTGTATGTTTCCGTGCTTTTAATGGTCATATTATCTATTTGTATGTGGCCAGAATTTTTAGCCATTCCTTCTCTTGAAATTACCATATATTCTGTCTTATCTTGGTTGATAACCAGCCTCATCTGTTGGGCTTTTTCCTTTAAGTGAGTCAATATTTCCAATGTCTTTTGTTCATTTTCCCCTATAATATATATATATAATATATATATATATATATATATATATATATATATATATATATATATTATATATATATATATATATATATATATAATGAGCCATGCCGGAAAGCGTGGGCGGCCATGACTCGCCATTTAACCCGGTCACCAGTGTCGTGGATCAGCTCAGTGTTCCTGTCTCGTTCATACCATGTGGCCAAGCCATCCAGGTATTTTCCTCTCGGTCTTCCTCTTGGTCTGTTCCCTTCGATCTTGCCAGTGGTCACTAAGTTATCTAATCCGTTTCTTCTCATAACATGTCCAAAACATTTTGTCTGTCTACGTCTAATTTCTCTAATCAATTTACGATTTTCATTTGTCTCATGTAGTACTTGGTCATTGATTTTTCTATCTGTCCATGGTATTCTTTGCATTTTCCTCAGAAACCACATTTCTGCAGCCATCAGATGTTTTTTCAGCTTGACTGAACATTGTCCAAATTTCACATCCATACAAAAGAACAGGCTCTATGTATCCCCTCAACACTTCTTTTCTTGTTTCAATTTACATCTTTTCATTGGTCAAAATGTTTTTCATCTTGCTAAAGGCCACTTTCGCCATGGCGATTCTTATTCTAATATCTTCAAGGCATCTCCCATCACTTGTATATTACATTGTAGTACTTCGTTCTTTCTAGTGACAACCATAACCTGTGTCTTTTTACAATTTAATTCTAACCCCAGCTGCTCACTGTGTACAACAACCGCATCTACTAATTGTTGCAGATCCTGCACATTGTCTGCAATCAATACTGTATCATCTGCATGTTGATGTTTCGTCCTCCAATGCTGACTCCATTTATATCTTCTACATTTCTGAAAATATTTTCACTGTACAGGGAAAAAAGATCTGGAGACATTACACATCCCTGCCTAACACCTCTCTTAATAGGCCGATATTGTCCCACTCTGTTATCAATCCTTATGGCAGCTTGTTGTATCCAATATGTTTTTCATAAGTCTAATGTCTTTCCCATCAATTTGTAGATCTACAAGCATATCTACCGTGTTGACATGTCTAACTCTATCAAAAGTCTTTGTATAGTCAATAAAGCAAAGATGTATATCCTTGTTTACTTCTGTTGCACGTTCAATAACTGTTCGCAGCATATACACAGCATTTACTATACCCTTTCCTTCCATAAACCCACATTGTTCTTTCCCTATTTCAGGTTGTAATTTCTTCCTCACTCTTTGCATGATAATTCTTAGCAAAATCTTTGTGATGTGACTCATGATACTAATTGTTCTATGTTGATCACATTCCAAGGCTCCTGATTTCTTTGGGATTGCAATAAATACAGACATGCATAATTCAGAGGGTATATCTCCAGTATCATATAATGTGTTCAGCAGTCTGGTGACTTGATCTAGTCCAAATTCTTCTAAAGCTTTAATCATTTCTGTTGTGATGTTATCTGCACTGGGGGCCTTGCCAGCTTTCATATGCTTTAGAACATTTCGAACCTCCATCTTCAAAATTGGCGGTCCTTCATTATTAAATCTACTATATCATACTGTTCCTTTCTGGTACGTGAGTATGTATATACTCACGTAGGCAGGTACGCACATACAAACTCACGCACACACACAACTACAACAGTCGTTGACCGTCTTCTGTCTTGCTAGCTTCTTCTTCTTCTTCTTCTTCTTCTTCTTCTTCTTCTTCTTCCTCTTCTTCTTCTTCTTCTTCTTCTTCTTCTTCTTCTTCTTCTTCTTCTTCTTCTTCTTCTTCTTCTTCAGTATTGATTAGTTTTCTGTGCTCACTAGATAGTGGAAATAAGGAGGTGGAGAGCTCTCCGTGGCGAATTAGTCAATTAGCCTCATGCCACGATGGTCGCTGGTTTGTTTTCGTTCTCCGTCATTCCTTGCACGAGTGCAATTGTTGCGATGATCCATGAGTTTTGTCGCTGGAGTTGCGAAGTTGCTCTATTACGTCCTTGTTCGACAGTCCACTCTGCCGAAATAAGACTGTGCCATATGGGGAAGAACCCGGTGCAAGAAAAGTCATTGTGCATGCCATTGCATTGCTTTGCATGTCAGTAGAGTTTCCTAGTCGTAACCAGCCGTGAGTAGATGATGTTCGTCTAAAAATGTTGTTTCCTAGAGTGTCGTTTCAGAGTTGAAGACAAAAGAAAAGGTACGCTTACTCTATGTGTTCCGAATTCATCGTTATGAAAAACGTAGAAGCCTGACTGAGCGGTTACTGTGTTCACGCAAAACTCAGATTGTACCTGTTTTGAATCCTAACATGGGGCTGGAAATCTGTACAAGACTTAAAAAGTAGCTTAAAAGTCGACAGGGTCGACTTCATTGCACCGGGTGTTACCCCATATGGCTCAGTCCCTTTCCGCATCACGGGCTGCCGAAAGCTTCGCACAAAGCACGAACTCTGTAGCTCCAGCTCCCAATTACCAGTGTCACTAGACATCAGGCGAAGCCACTCAGACTCCAGAGGTACTTGTAATTTATGCCCACAAATCAACGACCAGAAGTCAACATTTTAGTCCACCGACGGGTGTAGGGGTGGACACCCCCCCCCCTACCTCAGCATCAGCACACAGGATGTTTCAGAACGAGCGTTCTTATCCATTCTGCCATCCTGACCTCACATTTCAACTAATCAAACTGGAGTGTAAAGTAGTTGTTAACGGTTGAACAGGCCTGCTGTAGATAGTGAAAGCACTGGTTTGTACAGATCTGTCCAGCCGTGCAAACAAAGAGGGCATAAAACGTCATCTTTGGCCAGGCGTCTCACAAACTTAACCCAGTGCCCATCGAACGTGAACCAGATTTCCATTCTAGACAGTTTTATGGCACTTTTATTATCGGGCTTTTCCTATTAGCCAGCAAAGCCCAGCCCATAATAATAAAACACACATATACATAAACACTGCCCCTGTTTTGAAAGAAAGGTTGTGGGGGGGGGGGGGGGGGGGGGGAGTAATGTCTGGTAAATAACAATACACTGCATTAGAGGGATGAGTTTAAAACCAGCGTCTAAATGTAAAAGAAAATAGGTGGATTACTACTTTAAACATTAACATCTACATCTGTAAAGAAGAAAAACAAACATATCAACAGACAGATAAGCCTTTAGTGAAGTGACAGGCAAGTAGAGACAGCAAACGTGCTTAACCGCGCTGTTGGATTGCTGTTATTTATGTCTGGTTCATATTTCAGTAGTTGGTAGCGTCGTGGCTAGACGCTCGCCTGCTGGCACCAGTGGTCAGGATTCCTGGAAATGTCTGGTGAAATAAAACTGTTACAGACCACATCACCCACCGTTGGCCAATTAGTCTGTAGCACTATGGGTTTAGCACCATATGCCTAATGCGCCTTAAGTAATACTTTACTTTTAAGAATATGTTTCCACTGAACAATGTGAAACATGAGGGACAAATCAAATGATTAGAACAGCTAAACATTGACGGCAAAGAACTGTGAATAATACATAACATATATTTGCGGCAAATAAAAGCCATACGAATCAACAACCATTTAGAAACATTTCAGTGCATAAAGAAGGGCATAAGACAAGAATGTGTAAAGTTCCCTGATTTTTATTCACTGCACATTAATCATATAATGTGATCTACAGAAAATATGCCAGGCATCTTGGTTGTGTTGTTGGAGATAATGCAAAGAACTTACGTTATGCTGATGGCACGGTCTTGATAGCAACAATTCTGAAGAAACTACAGAATGCGATAGATACAGTGGTGGTAGACAGTGAAAAACATGGGCCTAATCTTAAATAATAGGAAGATAGAAATAAGGATGATATCAAAGACACAGATCGTGAATAAATGAAAAAATTAAAGTAAATGGCGCTATGTTGGTGCAAGTGCAGAAATTCAAATATCTAGGCTCTTAAGGGCATCACACTGGCGAAACAATACAGAGATAAAGACTAGGGTAATCAAAAATTGCTTTTTAAAAAATGAAGTACATCTTATGCAATAAGTCCATGCCGTTGGAAGTTAGAAAAAGAATTCGTGTATGCTATATAGAACAAGTTCAAACATTTGGCTGTGAAGCCTGGATAATTAGTAAACAAGCAAATAAATCCCTAGAAGCTTTAGAGATGTTTTATAGACGAATGCTAAAAATTCTTTGAACTGCTAAGATGAGTGATCTAGACGATTTGAAAGAGGCTAGGACACAGAGACAATCTATTACATGTATCAGAAATAGTCAGTCATCATTTATTGGTCACTTTAAGCAAAATAAGGCAAAAACTGCAACCATTGTGACAACTGGAAACATTTGTGGAAGAAAAGACAAGGAAAACAAGGTGACCAAATTCTTGAGTCTTGTGTCATTGTATGGGAGGGGGTCAGCACACGAGTTGATACATGCTGTTGGTAATCGCAAGATGTGGTGAAGTATGATCGCCCATGCTAGTTGGCAAGGCACGTGATGTTGATAATGATAAGATGATGACATACATTGAAACTGTAACCTTTCAAAGTTTGCCTAGAACATGTTTTATCTTTGTATTCAACCTGCCTATTATTCATTCCTTGTCGATTTGATGCGATACATTGTCTGGCTGTGTTTCTGATCTAAGTGCGTGCCCTATCCATCAGCACTTTATCGCCTTTATGTGTGTATTGATTGTTGTATTGCCTTTATACCACAGTTATGTATTGGTTATTACCTCTTGTCCATTCAGAGCGAAATTTTACATCGACTTTGAGTATTCCTAAAAGATACGTAAATTGCATGTCCTTGCATTTCTGATGGACGTTCGTGTATAAACTGATTCAGATTGTAAAGCGAGTCTGAAATGTAATTTAGGCCGAATTTCCCGCCTCTCTCTCTCTCTCTCTCTCTCTCTCTCTCTCTCTCTCTCTCTCTCTCTCTCTCTCTCTCTCTCTCTCTCTCTCTCTCTCTCTCTCTCTCTCTCTCTGTGTGTGTGGGTGTGTGTGTGTGGGGGGGGGGGGGGGGTTTTTCTTGGACGTTCATTTGATTGTTTCTCTGTATTCTCAAATGTTTAGCTGTTGATGTCTGAACTGTTGCCAGCAGTGACGTCCCTTTACAGCCGTGTTTGTATTTTCAATCAATCAATCAAATGCCGTCTCCGCAGTGAAGGTTGGCTGCAATGGATCTCCAACACTGTCTGTCTCTTGCCTTGACTGTACATTCTGTGAGGCTTATGTTCGTCCATCTCTTGATGTTATACTCCCCCTTGTATCGTTGTCTACCTCTTGCTCGCTTGCTCTCAACCTTGCCTTCCAGTATGGTTTTTATAAGAGTATCGTGTCTTTTAACGTGGCCAAAATATTTCACTTGTCTCCTCTTTATTTCTGTCATCAACTCTCTCTTCATTCCCAGTTTTTCTAGACCTCTGCATTTGATTGTTTTTTGTTTCCATGAAATACGACCTATTCGTCTGTATATCCACATCTCCAGGACCTCTATGCGACTTTCTAGTTGCTTGTTCAATGTCCAGGCTTCCGAGCCATATTGTAGCGTTGAATATACGTAGCATTTGACAATTCTCATTTTTAATTTTTATTTTAACAATCGTATGTACCCGTTGCACGGTTTGCAGGAAGCGTAATATGTTTATATGTTCTTATTGCTTGTTACCATAATATGTAGGCGCGTGTAATTGTTGATTTATATATATATATATATATAATCCATGGGTTTGTCACTGTCTTGTCCATTGCAGAACAGAACTTTGCCCTAATAAACAAGTTAAATTCACATCCTTTACATGGTGTCGTATTATCCCCAGCAATTATTGGCTGTTGTAATGTTCCCTGTCTCCGCTTTCCATGTACTCCTTCTCTATAGGTATCGTTTCCTGACATTCATGCCTCTTTATATGCCCAAAATCTGGGTCCCTTCAATTGTATTTATCTAAATAACCAATCTATTTCAACATTGAGTTCTTGTTGGATAGGATTGTTTGTTCTCATCTTCCTCCAACGAATTTTATTCCCGTCTTTATTAGTTTCTAGTTTCTCAAGTCTCGTGTGCGCTCATATATGTATATATATTTTAATGTTAGCTATGAAGTTATGGAATATTAAAAATATGGTGCATGTCGTTTGCAGGACGTTGTGATCGACCTCAACCCCTGGTTGATCTTTAGGCAAGTTTTTGTTCCTTATTTTCCTTTTGTTCATTAGTTTGCCATTGCTCTATAAACGGGAAGTCACCGTTCTGAGGTACACACATGTGTATATCAGCGATCAGTTTCTAGGATCTAATAGTCTCGAGTCTCTGTAGGTTCTTGGGTCTTGCATCTGGTGTTTTCTATAAAGGGATCTCCCATCCCAACTATTGTAATGATTCTATTCCGTTGTCCCAACTGCTGAGTCTCCGACGATTAATATGTCGAGACAATGAGATTTATGTCATAAAGTCCACGAAGTGATGCATTTCTACGTCTTCGTGCCTATCTTGGTGATATTTGATCACATCGCTGCCAGTGAATTTATTAGTCGTGACGAGGCTCTCTCCAAATCTACAACGACCTACTGCAACGGACCTGGCACATGATAGTGATTTGAAGAAATAACAAGTTTCTTCTGTCTAGGAGACCAAATAACAGATGTGGCAGAAGTAAAACAGAAATTAACAACATAGTTAATAGGAATGCTGTATTCAGAAACATAAAACAATATTATTATCTAGATAGATAATACATTTAAAATTGGACCTGTCAAATGTAGTATAGAACTGGGGGGGGAAATGCAAGTGAAAATTGTCGGCCATTTATGAGAAAAAAACATAACTTTCTTATAAAAATTATACACCGGGGAATTAGAACGTGCATGAAGCAGACATCTGTACAAGTGGGATGATAGCATTGAGATATGCAGTGGTCTGCCCTAGTGTACAATCATGTGGTCTGCCCGAGTGTACAATCATGACGATAGAGAAGAGAGCTTGTGATCCATTGCAGCCAGCCTTCACAATGGAGAACGTCATCTGTTTGATTAACCTCGTAGAAAATAATTCTAAAGGGAAATGGGAGGCAGAAGTGAACAGGAAGACAGCACTTTCAGTGGGGAGCTAGCATCAGATAATTCAGTAGGAAGCTAGCTTAGACTGATGAACTATATAGAACATGATTGACTGACTGGCACCTTGCCGTCTTGACAGACGATAGTTTGTAAAATAGGATTATCTCTCCATAACACAAAGACTGGGCTGCGTTTAGAGACCATGTGTTGCCCATGCAGCATGATCCCTCTCTCGGCCTGTCTAGTTTACTGCAGAAGAAAGGTGACACCAATACGTCTGGAACGAGACAAGCTGCAGAAGCTGCCGGATCAGCAAAGCAATGCTCTAACTCTCCGTCTGTCGGAGCTTCGATCCTAGACCAGTTAACAACCAAGGTTTATGGCCTGGTCTCCCCTGCCATGACATTTTGTCTTTAGGTTGCATTTCCTCACACCAGGACAAGGCTTGTACCCTCCCAATTGCACTATTCCGCCCGAAGCCGTTGGCACAATGTGGGGTGTCGGGTTTGGTAAGCGCCGCCCAACGTTCGGCGCTAACAGAAAGCAGGTAGTACCGTCTACTGTTATACGGTAGCTCAGTCATATCTGACTAAGACCTGACATCATAGAGCATGGCAGACTTTACTATCGTGACCAAAGACATAACATGTTGGCGGCCATCCTTCCATGTGATTATGCGAAGAAATATTATCTGAATGTCTGTCTCTCAAACATATGATGTTTTCAGGGTCTTGTTAAAAACCGGCTCTATGGCGAAAAAATATTATCTGAATGTCTGTCTCTCAAACAGATGATGTTTTCAGGGTCTTGTTAAAAACCGGCTCTGCGGCGCAGAAATATTATCTGAATGTCTGTCTCTCAAACAGATGATGTTTTTAGGGTCTTGTTAAAAATCGGCTCTATAGCGAAGAAATATTATCGGTATGTTTGTCTCTCAAACATATGATGATTTTAGAGTCTTGTTAAAAACCCGCTCTATGGCGAAAAAATATTATTTGAATGTCTGTCTCTCAAACAGATGATGTTTTTAGGGTCTTGTTACAAACCGGCTCTATGGCGAAAAAATATTATTTGAATGTCTGTCTCTCAAACAGATGATGTTTTTAGGGTCTTGTTACAAACCGGCTCTATGGCGAAGAAATATTATTTGAATGTCTGTCTCTCAAACAGATGATGTTTTTAGGGTCTTGTTACAAACCGGCTCTATGGTGAAAAAATATTATCTGAATGTCTGTCTCTCAAACAGATGATGTTTCCAGGGTCTTGTTTAAAACCGGTTTTGTGCGAACAGGTTACGGACGCAATTCGTAATCCCGCATACCGCGTCGAAGCTGAGCTGTGGGCGACTTGGCAGCAGACCACCTTGTGTTGGGTTTCATAAACAGGTATGAGAGCCGATCGTTCACAAAGCAATGACAAATTACTGAGCGTAAACTTGCCGAGAAATCACAAACACCTAAAAATGCTGGGGTTGACTTGGTAAATGTTAGCCAGTATATATCCGTATTTACTATACTGTAGATGGGCTTCCGTGTGAGACTAAACGAACAAACGTCGTGATCATATAGCAGATCTTTTGCATGGCCCGCCGAACAATTTCTCAATCTGTTCCCAGTTCCCCTGCCTATTACATCTTCATGCTCTGGGTGTCTGCAGTGTCCTGTATCCATCTTCGTACTGATCAACCCTTGCTTCCTGTCCCAGGCGCCATGCCTCCTGTCCCAGGCGCCATGCCTCCTGTCCCAGGCGCCATGCCTTCCATCATTGTTCTTCCCAAACCACTGCTGTTTAACATGGCCGAAGTATGTCACTTCCGAGCCACGTTGTTTATGAACCAGCTGTTATTTAGTTCGCTGGCTCTCTGGCGAAGGGGTTACGGGCGCATTTCGTAATCCCGCACACCGCGTTCGAAAGGTAGCTGCTGGCGATTTGGCAACAGACCGTCTTTCTTTGGTTTTCATACAATCGTATGAGTCAGAAAGCAGTGACAGACTACTGAACATAAGCTTGCCAAGAAATAACAAACAGCTAAAAAATACCGGGGTTGACTGCAACATCCAACAAAGGATATGCAACTAATCTTTTGATTACGTAGACTAGATTTGGTAGAATATCACTAATTTTCTTCTTGAGCCACGATATTCTAAGAACTCTTCCATAATATGTAAGTTCTCAAGATCCGATTTTCTTCTTTAGTGATTGTGTTAAACCCAGTGACTCAGGAGCGAACAATCAGTTGATCTGATTATAGTTACGCTACATTCAACCCACACGGCAGTGCTTGTTATTCCTGGACCGGAGGCCGTCGCGACAATCTCAGTCTAGTACATATTTGCAGCTCTGCCCTCCAAGATGGGAATTGACATTAAATTATTTTGAATAACGAAGTCACAAACAATAGATTGCACGATTTATTGCCGGCATAGTTCGCTGCGTATCGTCAGGTACACACTGTAGACATCACACAATATAAACTAAAGTAATTTGATGCAGAGAAATATGCCAATAAATCGTGTAATTTATAGTTTGTGTCTTCGTTATTCAAATTCAGTACGGGAAAACACTGTTTTGAATTAAATTAATTTTCTTCAGGCTACTGTGCGCTGTTCGACGTTAAATTATTTTTAATGTTATCACATAATTTCTTTGTGTTCTCTTCATGCTACCGTGTGCTGATCGGTGTCTATGGCTTAGGGGTTAGAGAAACGCAGTTTCACAATTTTGCGACAAATCGCTTTGCGTTGATTTTGATGGTATGAGGTGTCGGTTGCTCAGAAAGCAATGGCAAATTAAAATAAAAGGCTGCTGCGTTTCTTTTACGGTACGTTGCAGTCAGCCACAGAATTTATTGGCTGTTTGTGATTTACTAGTCAATTTTAGTTCAGTACTTTGCTACAATTACTTTTTGAAGGGCCGGCGTCTCAATCGATGAAAATCAACGCAATCGCTCTGCTTCTACATCTCCCTCCGCTTATTTCGAACCTTGGACTCGTTGTGTCGGAGATTTATGAAACTGCGCGCCTCACTGTCCGTTATTTTTACTATATAAACAGAATATATATATATATATATATATATATATATATATATATATATATATATATATATATATATATATATATATATATATATATATATATAATATATATATATATATATATATATATATATATATATATATATATATATATAATATAATATAATATATATATATATAATATAATATTATATATATATATATATATATATATATATATATATATATATATATATATATATATATATATATATATATATATATATATAAACAGAAGGACTTCCTGCTAGGTGTTAGACTTGCGTGGGTATAGCATTCTACATATTCGCGCAATATCAGCTCCGATGTACATCAAATTTCAGCCCAAGCATCTTTATATTTTTTCACATAACATGATATATAACTATCCAGTATACACCTGACGAGATGCATCGTAATATTCCAGGCAAGAAATCGTGCAATATTTTATTTATGTATCTGTGTGTAAATTCACCGAGGGAACACATTGTCTTGAAAGAACAGACAGCCAATAAGTGTTGAGGTTGAGTGCAACGTCCTTGTTAACAGTATGCTGCCATAACTCTCTTTGAAATTTCAGTATGGGACGTCAAAACAATAGGCTTATGTCTGTGGAGTAGAAAGTCCGCCATCAATCATTCTGCAAAAGAGCCGTTAACATGGGTTCTTACGGCGCTGGCAAGTCTATTACATAAGTCGTTCAAATGCCGAAACTGTCGTCCATCGTCCTTCTCAGTGGTCATTACAGGATCAATGGACAAACATGTCTACTGAACCTAAATGGCGTTAGCTGGAGCGGTATCAGTGATGGCGTCTCAGTGTTAGCAGTGTTAGGATGTTTACACACCCGTGTATTATTGTGGGGGGCTTAGCAGACCGGCAGATAAAAACTGTGTGTTATTGTATTGCACAATGACTCCACGGACACCAAGATACATTTACGTACTAGTGGTTGGTGATTGAGGTGGATGCGATGGCGGTTGTAGTAGCAGCAGTCGTGGTAGTAATAGTAGTTGTGACATAGTTGTAGCAGTATTAATTGTACTAGCGGCGGTAGTAGTATCAAAAGTAGCAGTTTTAGTTATAGAAGCGGCAGTAGTAGCAGTGCAGTAGTAGTAGTACTACTGCTGCTGCTGCTGCTGCTACTACTACTACTACTACTACTACTATTACTACTACTACTACTACTACTACTAGTAGTAGTAGTAGTAGTAGTAGTAGTAGTTGCTGTTGTTGTTGTCGTCGTTCTTGTAGCAGCAGCACCAGAAGTAGCAGTATTAGTTGCACTGGAAGCGATGGTGGTAGTAGTATTTGTACTAGCTGCGGTGATGGCAGTAGTAGTTGTTGTTGTAGCTGTGATGTCGGTAGTAGAAGTAGTAGTAGCAGCAGCAGCAGTAATAGTGACATTTGCTGCAGTTGTAGTTGTTGCTGTTGTTGTAGAAGAAGAAGGGGAAGAAACCCTGTGCGGGTTTTAAAAGAAAAAGCAGACGAGTCTGTGGTTTATCCATTATCACACAAGACGACAAAGAGCTTGCAAGTTTTAGTTCTGAAAAAAAAAATATCATAGGCATGGTAATTATTGTTTTTAAAACTATGCATTATATTCCGTATTTATGTTATATGGATTCCCGGTTCTTTGCATTGTGGGGCATCGGTCCATAAAATAATAATCTAGCACTATATATCTTATGCACCTTAGTTGCATATCCTTTAAAGGACGTCGCAGTCAATTCCAGTATTTTTTGTTTGTTTGCTGTTTGTGATTTCTTGGCAAGTTTTACGTTCAGTAGTTTGCCATTGCTTTCTGATCGATGCACCCATACCATTGTTTGACAGCCAACACAAGGCGGTCTGCTGCCAAATTGCCTGCACCTGTCTTTCAAACGCGGTATGCGGGATTATTAATTGCGTTTGTAAGCCTTGGCCACTGCGCTGGTATCTTAAAGCGTATAAAAGGGTTCTATACCTACCGATTGTATGTGCTCTCAATGCAAATAAGTATGGCTTGTGACCATTCATTCATTCATTCATTCATTCATTCATTCATTCATTCATTCATTCATTCATTCATTCATTTAGTAGCATGTCCTTTGCAGAACCTCGCTCCCATAACAGCCTTCCGGAAAACCTCTCGATCGTGAGCAAGATGTCCGACGTCCGATACACCCATCTGAAGATCATCTGCTACGTCCTGCACCAATCTTCTCTTTGCCCTTCCTCTTCCTCTCTTCCCAGGCATATACCCCTCCATTATTGTTCTCTCCAAACTTTCATGACGTTTCAAGTGACCAAAATATTTCAATTTTCTTTGTTTTATCGTCTTTAATAGCCAACCTTCTTCAATATTCAGCGCTTGAAGTATGGGTGCATTTATTCTTTTCTTTACCCAAGATAATCTTAGAACTCATCTTTAACATTTATATTCAAAGGCATATATGCGCTGTTCAGCTTGTTTAGTGAGTGTCCAGGTCTCACAGGCGTATGCTGCAATGGGAAAGATGCATGCTCTTAAAAATCTAATTTTAAGTTCTGTCTGTCCCACTCCATAATTTATTCAATTGTTTTAGTCTTTGAAGAGCAATTGATAGTCGTCGTTTAATATCTTTCATTGTGTCACCATTGTTGGTAATCAATGACCCAAGATATTCCAAATTGTCCACCACCTCCAATTTTTCCTCATTAACATAAATTTCTGTCTCCATAGTAGTTTTATCTGTATGCATTATCTTTATTTTTGCTATGTTAAGATATATGTTGTGATTTTCATTATTCAGTTGGGTTGAGTCTATTAGGTTTTCTATACCATACTGTGTTGTGGATAGCAATACTGTAGCATCAGCATACCGAATCTCTGGTATGTCATGACCACCGATATTTAGGACATCATATAGCTCCCTGTTTATATCATCTCTTACATTTCTCATTATATTTTCGTCGTACAGGTTAAACAAATAGGGGGAAAGCACACATCCGTGACGGACTCCTTGTTTGATGTCAAACCGATTTGATGTCTCACCATCTATTCTAATCGCTGTTTGTTGGTCTAGATCAGTAGTTCCCAAGATTTTCAAGCAGAAGGCAATATCTACTATTTTCGGTACTTAATCTGGCTACAACGTTATAAAATTATAAAAGTCGTGCAGTATCATTCTTACCTATCTTAGCTTAAATTTTAAATCAGTTTCGAAAATCGCTATTAATGTAATTGTATCTGTTCTTCATAACCAGTTACTTAAGCTCAGATGCCAGTTTATCAATGTCTGAGCACAAATTCATCGTGCCCAAAGTCATAAACGCAGCTAGGTTACTGTGGGTGAGTATGGAACGTTGCTTGCTTTTTATAACGTTCATTGCCGAAAATGACTGCTCGAAGCCTCGTGTGCCACTTTCAGCCAGCTTGCGGGCCACAAGTGGCCCGCGGGCCGTGGTTTGGGAACCTCTGGTCTAGATAGAGCATTCTTATGAGTTGTATGACATGTGGTGGAAAGCTCTTAGTCCTCATGATTTCGAAAAGTTTCTGATGTTGTACACAGCTTTTGAATAATCCATAAAGCATGAGAATAGGTGTACATTAAATTCTTTGCACTTCTCTATTATTAAACGCATGTTGGGGGCTTGTGACCAATACACACATTTTAACATAGCATTGATATTAGAGTCTTCCGTGCAACAGAAGGCAATGAACAAATCATCGGCTTGAATATTAGTTGTGGACTAGATGAAAGAAATAGGTTAATTGACAGATTAATAGAACGTGTAGAATCCAATGCTAAGATGATAGGTAGAATCTGGTTCAAACACCTTCTTTTAGATTATGGTCATGGAAAAGCACGGGGGATGTTCCCAATGGAATTAACTACATAAGTCTTTCCAAATATGTCCAGAAGCAGTGTAGCAGGAGGATCAACTAGACCAGGAGCAGACAGCCACGGTGATCATGTTCCTGTACAGGGAGGATGCCGTTAAAACAGACGCCACCAAAGAAGATCCCCCACAGAACACCCAGTTTAATGTAGCCTCGTTTAACGGATTCTGCGCCATACAAAAAGTAGGTTTGGACCAAACAAAAATGAATGACGGAAAATGGGAAGTAGTAATATCTCACAATTGTGTCTTTAAAGTTTGTAATATGGAGCAAACATGTTGTATTATAATGCAATGACAGCATTTAGTCGATATATAAGCCCATGGCAGATACGGGAAGTCACAGAAGACTATTAGTCAACTATGGCAAGTAATAAGTTAAAACGGGTAAAGAAATTAGCGGAAATATAATGCCATGGAGATAATATAAACTATTAATGATCAATGGGACATGTATCGGGAATTAGTACAACATACATCATCATCGTGGTCATGTAGCATGTCCTTTGCAGATTGTTGCTGTTATCACGGGCCACCGAGAAGTTTCTCGATCTCATGCAATGGCTCCTACCTCGTGTATTCTCATGCCCAATATCTCTGCAATGTCACGTGCTCATCTTCGTGCTGCTTAATCCCTGCCTTTTCCTGCATGAGTCACGTCTTCCATCACTGTTCTTTCCACGCCACTGTGATGTTTAATATGGGCAAATTATTTCAGTTTTCAAGCCCTGATGCTCAGATTCTGTGGAATATCTTTATTTTGAGCCTTCTTTTTCCACGATATTCGAAGAACATTTCTGTAACAGAAAGAATCCCCATTTCCTTCTATAGGGGTTACGAAATGATTCATGATATGCATCCATATTCTGCCACAGGAAGTTTGCGTGATCTCAAAGATGTTACTCATATTGGTTTGTTGGTTTTGTGCCTATATGCTTAATACTAATTAACCTCTGTATTATTGTTCCCATTTGCGTGTAATATATTTTGAATAAACCCCATTGTTATTGATTATGAAGCCAAAATACTCAAAGTTTGTGGTATTTTCAATTTCTTCATTGTTGACTATGATCTGTTGTTGTCATGCACTTTTGTCCGTCTTCGTGATTTTCGTTTTGTTTAAAAAACTTTGGGGAAAAAAATAGATTTTCGCTGTGAATCTTACAGACAGGATCAGCTGTTATAATCGTTAGCACTATTTCAGAGAAAAACCATGTCATCTGCATATCTAAGTTCTGGAATTGGATTTCTAGCAACTACGAATGGATCAAAGTTGTTGCTTCTCTCTTTATACATGCCGTATAGATATGGTGTGAACATGCAGCTATGTCATGTTCCTCTTTGCACCTGCAACCAGATTTATGTTTCACCGGTAACTTTTGTATCGCTATCCACTAATTAACCGTGGACAGTCCAAAAACGAAATTAATCATCTTTATCTCACGAGAACATAGCCCTCGGCTCGGTTCGTAAAACAGGATATGTGCGTTAATTAATGGATCGCTCAGTCCTTTGTTTGTAAGATAAATTTGTAAGAAATGTTACATTTATAGCCACGTTTAAACATCGTGGTGATGGCTGCTGGTTCGAGACCACGCGCATCGGTTGTCTGCCCTGGGAGGTTCGCTAGTCCGCCATGTAGTCCTCCCGCCCGCCGTCGTGTTCGCCGACCACGGCACGCCCACCAACACCTCATCCCGCCCCTGCTGCGAGAACGAGGATGGTTGTAAATTCTCCGATTTAATCCTCATTTACTAACCCTAACCCGCAAGAATAACTACTGTCGTGTTTTAGTTTTAATAGACGATCACCCTATTCCGTCTTGTTGTCGTCATTATTTGGATAATACAACTGTGCATTCCTACGAAACCAAATGGTTTTGTTTATGTTTCCTTGGTGTAGTGTGTATCTCCTAAATTATTTTCTTTTACAGCTTAGGTCAGTGTACTTTAGCGATCAACCATAACAGTGGTCTGGGGTTTAACTCCTAGTAGTGGTGGGGTTTTATCTCAACCTGATCAACCGTGTGTCGATCCATCCTCATCAGATGGGCAGCAGATTTCTCTGGGGAGTGCTCAAAGTCGACTGGATTGATACCAACCACATTAGCCCGCCTATGCCATTCGGTCAAATATTGGTCTAAGACGCTATTCCCCAAGGTATCTTAATGACATGTAACGGTTCTTTACTGCTAATTTGAAGTTTTATGTTAAGGTTGTGTTTCCATCCACAAGTGTGCTTTTCCGTTGCGTTTTGTTCAAGATCAATTGTGTGTAATAGGCTTGTACAAGCCATTGACTGCTTGTGTATGGGTGTGGTGGTGGTGGTGATGGCGGTTGTTGTTGATGTTGTTGTTGTTGTTGTTGTTGTTGTTGTTGTTGTGTTATACTTACGGAAGTGCGAAGGTGTTGTACTAGCCCTATGTTGTGTGTATTGTTTTAAAGTATTGTAAAAGCCTTCTTCGGCAGCATCCGGCATCAGCAACCTTTGTTAGGTCTTAGTCAGATATGATATGACAGAGCTACCGTGTGACAGAAGATGTACTACCTGCTTTCTGTTAGCGCTGAATGTTGGGCGGTGTTCACCAAACCCGATACTCCACATTGTGTCAAAGGCTTTGGACGGGGGAGCCCAATTGGAAAGGTACAATATTTATCCTGGTGCGAGGAAATGCAACCGAAAGACTAAATGTTATGGCAGGGCAAACCAGGCTCTAAGCTTGGTCGGCAACTGGTCAAGGATCGAAACTCAGACAAGCGGGCAATTAGAGCTTCTGCAACTTGTCTTGTTCCAAATGTATTGGTGTTACATTTCTTCTGTAAACTAGGCAGGCTGAAAGAGGGATCATGCTGCATGGGCAACACATTGTCTCTACAATTCAACCCAGGTTTTGTGCTACGGAGAGATTATTGTGCCTTTGTTTTTAAGCACAATAATAATCGTCTGTCTAGACGGCAAGGTGCCAGTAGTAGTATGCAGCAAAACATTCAGCTGTAATTTTATAAAAGGTTTTGTTGAAAATGTGGATTGTGTGTGTGTGTGTGTGTGTGTGTGTGTGTGTGTGTGTGTGTGTGTGTGTGTGTGCGTGCGTACGTGCATGCGTGCGTACGTGTGTGTGTGTGTTGTTTATTAACGGTTCTTATGCGCAGTCTTAATTGTGCTGTATTTTTTTGTTCGGTTACTTTTTTTCTGGCTGTGAACACGTACCCCAATTTTTTATTTCTAAGTATTGAGCATGTCTTCAAATGAGTGTGTGTGTGTGTGTGTGTGTGTGTGTGTGTGTGTGTGTGTGTGTGTGTGTGTGTGTGTGTGTGTGTGTGTGTGTGTGTGTGTGTGTGTGTGTGTGTGTGTGTGTGTGTGTGTAGGAAGCCTTAATTTTATGTGTATGAGAGACACACACACACTCTGTACACACACACACAGAGTGTGTGTGTGTACGTGTGTGTGTGTGTGTCCGTCCGCCCGTCCGTGTGTGTGTGTGTGTTGTTGTTTTTTTTACAATTAAAAAGTAGTTTTTATGCAATCCCTCAGTTGTTTTTAAAATGTCATAGACACCCTCAAATTTGTATTTGTAAGGTTTTGTACAATCCCTGAATCGTGGGTTTTTAACAACATTAGAGTTGTTTTTTAACAACCACTGGGGTCCCCGAATACTTGCAGCAGATAGTCAACGGACACAATAACCACAAGGAAATATCACCAGCCTGATATGCGGGCGGGGCGGCGCCAGGCGTATGGACTCCTGCGTGACATCACCTGCCTCTTCCCCAGCAGGCAGGCTCTACTAAGGTGACCGGTAAGTTCCTGCCTTTAAATCAAACCAACTATGGACAGTAAAATGAATTATCGCGGAAGTAACTGAGTGCGTGTTTTGTGCTCGATACCTTTGACAACAGCCAGTGCGAAGAAAATGAGGTGGAGAAGAAGAGGTAGAGGAGAGGGGGGAAGGAAAATGAAGAACAGCGCTGGAGCCAGAAGGGGTAGGAGGAAAACGGATCGTTTGGGGCTAACAAAATATACGGGTTGGGTATTGGAATTGCTGTAGTGGAAAGCAGCGAGGACCAATTTCTGATTTTAATGTCCTGATGTAAAAGAACTGAAGAGAAACTCTTTTAAGTGCCCTGGCTGTACATGTTACATAAATCCAACTGGGCAGGGAAAACATGGGCAAGCTCTGGTGGTCAAGGATGGTTTACAGCATTCGATACTGGACGTGAGTGGGTGGGGTCAGGAATGTAAAGAAGTGCAGGGGATGCAGACTGAAATCGGAAAATACAGCTGGAACCTAATATATATGTAAGTGGGGAATCTTGTATAAGCAGAGAGATTTGGGACTGGTAACAGGTATCTGATATGCGGTGACTTCAATGCACGCGCAAAGAGTGGGACAGATCGGGAGAGAACAGACAGGTCGAGAACAGGCAGGGTACTGCTCTTGCTGAGGCCTTGCTTGAGTCGGATGTTCTCTGTCCAAATGATGGCACACCAACTAGGCCTGCAATGAGACCGGAGGACCCTGACATGGCCATCGACCTGGCACTTGTATCCCAAGCGGCGGCATCAGGCATAAAATGGAGTGTCTTTGAGAACCATGGAAGCGACCACCTACCCTGTTCTGTGCTGTAGAGTCAGGGCTATAAGAGCCCCCTGAGCATTTAGTTATGATTGTGACCGCTCTTCAGTCTTGCAGCGCCTTTGATCACAGAACCACCAAGAAGACTCTTCACCCAAACACCAAGAAGACTCTTCACCCAAACACCATGGTGGGCATCAGAGGTGGAGAAATCATGGAGGGAAAAGGGGGCGGCCGTAAGGAATCGGCAGAGGGTGCGGAGAGCAACAAACTCAGTTGCCACAGAATTGGAGGAGGCGGAAAGGTATTAAAAAAAAAGTAAAGGTGCAGGATATTAACCTCCAGGCAGCAGAGGCAAAAAGGCTGAAGTGGGGACAGTATATAAATGAAGTCGGTGGGGATTTGGTGTTTGGTATATTCTGGAAGCAGTACCGGCAAATGAACAGACAGGCGATGCCTGGTACACATGGTACCGTTTATGATGATAACAACCGACATATGACTGCTGACCAGGACAAAGAGGAGGCTTTTCTTGCGCGATTTTTAAACCAGACAGATCAGCAAGATAGGGCTATTAGAGATATGGTCAGAGAAGCCGTGTTACCATTCACTAGGAAGGAGGACTGTGAGATTAAGGTGGAGGATATTAGACGGGTTCTGAAGAGGGCTAAAGACACGGCGCCAGGCCCGGACGGGGTAAGGTACACCCATATGAGTAACATGAAGGATGGAGACTTGGGGGAGATGACTCTCTGTTTCAACCTAAGCATGAATACGCATGAATACCCCAGGATTGGCTGCACAGCTACCTGGTCCCACTCCCACAGCCAGATAAGGATCACCCCAGACTTAATGAATACCGAATCATAATCCTGAAAAATACCTTTGGCAAAGTCCTCGAAAAGATAGTAGCCCGCAGGCTCCAGCGACATTTAGAAAGTCGTAATCTGCTTCCCAAAGGGCTCGGGAGTTACCGGCCTAGGAATGACACCTGGGTTAATGCGGAAACTTTTGCAGTCGATGTCTGTAACGGCTTCCGGGATAAACAAGAGACAGTGGCGGTAACTCTTGACTTGGAGGATGGTTATAACAAGGTCAGGCATGATCGGTTGATATACACTCTGTTGGACATGGAGGTCTGCCCCGCCTTGTCAGATGGATTGCGGCAGTCTTTTATGAGCATATGGTTCCACTGCGCATGGGTTCCCGGACTTATGATCCCTGTTCGATTACACCCGGCTTGCCACAGGGATCTGCCATGTCCCCAGTGCTCTTTAGTGTGTACACCAGCAAAGTTGCAGCTGTTGAGACATCAGGTGTTGGTAGAGTCTTGACATTTGCAGATGATGTGCTGGTGTATAGACAGGGCAGAGATAGGAAACGTTTGGCTGCAGATATATAGGTGGCGGTTAACAAGGTGGCAGAGTGGTGCAGGGACCGTTATAAACCCAGACAAAGCATCGTTTGTGTGGTGGTCCCTGGATAACCGGATTGTGAAGACAGATATCCCTTGTATTATATTGAATGGATGTCCTCTTAGTAGTAGCTTAAATTGAAGCACTTGGGTATCACTTTCGGCAGGTGTATGTCTTTTATGGATCATGTAGAGCAGTTGTTCTCAACCGGTGGGGAATTTTAGGGTTTCCGGGGGGGGGGGGGGGGGGGGATTAAGATTATTTCTAGATTGCATTAATACAAGAACCGATTACTTGATATTGTTTTTCCCCTTCATACTTTTACGTATCACCCTTCTGAAATTCATTGTATAACGTAAGTAGATCCTGCAAATCACGTTTTGTGTAGAAGTCTAGACATGTTTTACTATGTGCTATTAAATTTAGCTTCAATTATTACGTATACTGTGTAGGGGCAGGGGGAAATTTTTAGGGAGGAAATACGAAAAGGGGGGGGGGGATGACGTTCTAAAAATATGGTAAGGAGGGATGACGTCCTAAAAATATGGTGAAGGGGGAGGGGGGGCACGGGCAAAAAAAGGTTGAGAACCACTGATGTAGAGGCTTTGGTGATGAAGGCTGGTAGGGAACTTAATGCTTTGAGGGCGATGGCAGCAACTGGGGTAGAGCAGAGGATGCTTTACAGGCTCTTTCAGCGGTTAATAATTTCTGTCATTGAGAAAGTTGTGGGGCTCCTGACAGTATCAAAGAGCCAGCTTGAAAGGTTGCAGCGCATACAAAGTGCGGCCATGCGGGTGATTCTGGTGTGCACAAAGGACATACCAGTTATATGCATGAGGCATATCAGCCACCAGTTATATGCATGAGGCATATCCTGGCGCTGCCAACAATGGCAGATAGGCATAATGTCCTTCAGGCCAAATGTACGTGAGAGTGGCTGCAGATACGGATCACCCCCTGCATGAAGCTATGGATATGGTCAAGGGTCATAGACTAAGACTTGGCAGCTCCTGGACGGTACAGGCGGAAATTTGTATACGACATGTGTGTTATCTAGAGACCACCAGTCGTGAAAAAGAGTGAGTTAAATTACCGGCAGACAGGACTTACTGGCACTATGAAATAGTAACACTGGGTCGTGAGTGCAGAGAATGGGCAGAAGGCCACACAGAATTTGAGGTGCAACAACCGATCCAAAGTAGTACACATCAAGGTGACATTATGAGCTATACTGATGGGTCAGTGATGAGAAACAAACGGAGTTGTTGGGGTTTCATTGCGAAGGCTAATGGACGATTCTTGAAAAAGGAGAGTATGGCATGCAAATGAGGCTACGACCCACCAGCATGAGAATGGAGGTGGAAGCAGTCACAACGGCATTCCGTTGGTTAGAGGACACCACTGCAACACACATTGTCTTCATCTCGGACTCGAGGTCTATGCTTAGTAAGATGGAGAAAGGAATGTTTCATGTGAAATGGCTCACCTCGTTTCAGAAGTCACAGATTGTGAGAATTATATGGATTTTTTGCCCTAGTCATGCAGGAGTGCGGGGGAATGAACAGACTGATAGGCTGGCAGGGAATGCACCTCTTGATGGTAGATTACCTATGGACAAGGGAGAGGTAGTCGTGTGCCTGTGGGACCAGGTGGAGGAACAGATTGAGAACCCGTATGCTGAAAGGAAGAGATTGTAGGGGTATTTGCAAGTTTTCTGGTAGAATCTCAAAACTGAGAGGAAAGACAAGGAGAACTTTCAAGCAGATAGCTGTAGAAACGATTAGTAGTGTGACTCTTCGCTGGCTGTTGAACGAGGGGACGGAGCGCGTATGGGAATTCCTGAGTGCAGTGATGTCGGTTCTTAGCTCAACTCAACATATCACCAGTGCATTACTCTTATAGAGGCAACAAAGACACACAGATATAATACACCTTGTTACACAACACACACCTCGTTGCACGTTAAAATAAACAGGAAAAGCCAAGATGTGTTGTCCAACAGTACTTTTACAACTTATTTCGTCAAAGTTAAAATATCCGCTTGCAAAGACACGGTTTCGCCTGTCCTACTTGTTTGGTTTATATTTGTATGTCTCATAAAAAGCCATAATTTTTCTGTAAACAATACAATACGCATGATATACCCTTTCTGTATTGTGATGGTGACGTGAACAGTCACGCCTTTGTTAACTTGATAAATATCTACAGCAGTTATTTCGTAGCATACATTCCCGAGCCATTGACTCGTTCCATACATTGGGTGTTTAAAACGCAGCGTCCTTGACGTTCGGAGGTAAACAGTTTATATTGTGAGGCCAGGTTGTTCATCTCAGCTAAGTGGGCATGTTTGTGACGCCATATATCAGACTAAGGCATCTGTAATATAAATCAAAGCATTTAAATAATCCACGAAGAGATTGCATGGAAACATGAGACAGAGGAGGCGAGTTACAGGGACAAGAAAATACGTGCGTAATTGAAACATCTGATACAGCTGGACCCCCATGTATCAATAAATTAAGTTCCATCTATCTCCGCATTGACGGTCGGCTGAAATGTGTGTCCAGCACATTCTGTTCTGCGTTTTCATGGTACGCTCATATTAGCGTCTTCACAACGAGACAAGCACTGACTTATAAGCAACGCCTTAGGTTGGGTTGGGTTCTATATTGTCTTATTTAAGTGACGATAAAAAGTTGCGTTATACCAGTTTTCATAATACTCTCTCTCTCTCTCTCTCTCTCTCTCTCTCTCTCTCTCTCTCTCTCTCTCTCTTCCCTCCCCCCCCCCCTCGCCCCCTGCTATCCTATTCATTATGCTCCACCTATATAGCTACAATTGAGAAGCGTACGATTTACCAGCACATTGTCAGTTTACACTACAGTACTACACAACGGACAGCTATTTACACTGTCATATTACACAGAAGATGAGTCTCCGTGGCGAAGTGTTTTTTCCAGCACACCGGATGTTTAAGAACACGCGTTCTTATCCATTTGGCCATGCTGACCAGCGGCGAAGTGGTTAGGCCGCCTGCCTCGCGCTCCGAGGGTTGTGGGTTCCGGGCTACGTCTTTCGGTTCACGAGTGCAATTTTCTCAGAGACTCCTGAGGATCGTCGCTGGGGCTACGGAGTTGGTGATTTGTGCGACGCTTTCTGCTGACCGCCGGCGGGAAGGGACTGAGTCAAATAGGGTAAAACTCGGTGCAATGAAGTCGAGCCTCTTGCCTTTTAAATCTTTTTTTTTTTTTAAGCTCTATCGCATTTAACAGCCGCAATTGACACAGTGGAATGTAAATGAACAAATTAGGACGATATTGGAAGCAAAAGAGATGTGGTACCTGGGACGAATGTTGCGAATTCCTTGCACTGTCAGAGTAACTAACGACGATTGCCTGAAAGAGGCTAATGAAACTAGAACATTGCATACAACAATAAGAAAGAGACAAATATATTTCTTTGGTCATGTGATGAGAAGAGAGGTATTGGAGAAAATCGTGACGACTGGTAAGATCATAGGGAAGAGAAGCAGAGGCTGACCCCAAAAAAATGATGTGAATGGATTGAGACGGTGACATGAAGGAATATCATCGGCAGAGTTTATCCAGAACACCAAATACTGAGATGCGTGGAGAGACACGCCAGCTGGCAGGGCACATGATGATGATGAAGTGCGTGACAGAATAGTGGGCCATCTTTCCCTCGCTTAGCAAGAGGACGAGCGCAGGCGTAGAATCCTCATTCTGTCCGCTTACGACCTTATCAGCGCAGCTCCCTAACCTCTACGCTAACGCGCTTCAATGATAAGAAAATTATACAACAAATGCCGAATTAATGATTATACATCATTAACTTTCTCTTTCTGGAAGAATAAAGACGTTCATTTGCCAGCCAATTCTACAAAACTGTTTGGGAATAGAAGGACGGCTCAAGATGGCGTTGCTATACACAGGGTCTAATATGCTTTCGCTATACGCATTTATGAGGAAATACGCAGCATTTTCAAGAAAATCAGATTACGCAGCTGCACGCCACATGAGTATGTTTTGTGCATAGAATAT
>JACEFZ010003734.1:0-10366 GCA_014155875.1 Cepaea nemoralis | reverse complement strand
CCATTTTTATTTTTTTCACCCAAAGCCCCCCAAATCTCGATAGGTGTGCGATATGAGAATGTAATGTCTCCAGACCTTTTCCCCGTTAGTTATGACTCTCTCTCTCTCATCTCTCTCTCTCCTCTCTCTCTCTCTCTTCTCTCTCTCTCTCTCTCATCTCTCTCTCTCTCTCTCTCTGTCTCTCTCTGTCTCTGTCTCTGTCTGTCTCTCTCTCTCTCTCTCTCTCTCTCTCTCTCTCTCTCTCTCTCTGTGCGTGTGTGTGTGTTGGGAGAAAAGGGGGAGGGGGGAATCGAACGAATGCAGAAGAAGTATACGTGTTTGTTGCGCCTTATTTCCTCCTCATCCTTCTACTTCACTACTACTACTACTACTACTACTACTACTACTACTACTACTACTACTACTACTACTACTACTACTACTGCTGCTGCTGCTGCTGCTGCTACTACTACTACTACTACTACTACCATCACAGGATGTATTTTTAATGACTGTGCAGTGTCTGAAAATATTGCCGTTCCAAGTTTTGTATTTACCTATTATGTTGCATGAACTCCACAGAGGGTGACTACAAAACTTGGAACGGCAATGTTTTCAAACACTGCACAGTCATTAAAAATACACTATACTGCTGCTGCTGTTGATGCTGCCACTGCTGTTACTACTACTTCTTCCTCCTTCTCCTCCTCTTCCTCCCAACTTCTTCGCTTTTGATCTAGTAATGTCAGTAATGAGTGCACAGTGAGTTCGATTTATTGGATGTAGGCTGCTGTATTTCAGAGCTTCTGGAAGCTTCCAAACGGTTATAGATGTGTTGGCAGCAGTATGGGTCAATGCTCAGTTCACAATGTGGGTCTATGTTTAGTTCACAATGTGGGTCTATGTTTAGTTCACAATGTGGGTCTATGTTTAGTTCACAATGTGGGTCTATGTTTAGTTCACAATGTGGGTCTATGTTTAGTTCACAATGTGGGTCTATGTTTAGTTCACAATGTGGGCCTATGTTTAGTTCACAATGTGGGTCTATGTTTAGTTCACAATGTGGGTCTATGTTTAGTTCACAATGTGGGCCTATGCTCAGCTGTAATTGACAAGGCTGAAGATGTCCATATCACTGTGTGTAATTATTTGATAACTCGATTACTTCAGTTACTGATGCTATTCCTGTAATGTGTCTGATGTTGTCGTTAGTATCCTGTTAAATCTTAGACGCCAGTAATATGGTTGTTTCTGTAGAAAAAAAAAATCAATTACAGCGGTTCTAGAAAAATTTAGAATGAAAATAGAATTGATGAAAGAAATAAAATAGAGGCGAGTGAATAATTTGCGGCTGCGTTAAAAGATACAACACAATTATAAAAACCACACTGTAAGGTTGAAGGCACGCGAGGAAAAGATAGGCAACGATACATGTGGGATGATGACATCAAAAGATAGACGAACAGCAGTCCGACAGAATGTACAATCAAGGCTAGAGACAGATATAGTGTTGGCGATCTATTGCAGCCAACCTTCATTGTGGAAAGGCACATGGCTGATTGATAGATGGGTCGCTGTGTATCTCGGAAGTATTTTCCTTGTATTCTCCTGCTTTTGTCTTCTGTCGATCTTATATTTGCCTGTTGTTGTTGTAGCATGGGGGAAATACATTCGCAGGTATTCATTGCCATTGACAGATGTAGAGTAACGAAGTTGAGTGAGATTCGGTTCCAAATTGTTATTTCTCCTGGTTGGGGGGGGGGGGGGGGGGGGGGAGGTGGCATCTGTCAGCTAAAGTCCATAACGTGGCCGAACTGTTGTAACTAGCAGGAGAAGGGGCAACGGCGAGTCTCAGGTGCCGTAAAACCTGACTGCTCTAGATATGTGTGTACTTACATGCATGCGCAGACACGTATGTACATACACACATATGTAAACTCGAGCAAAAGAAAATTGCTGAAGACGGAAGCAACCAGCCAGGAATTGCACCACAGCAAGCAGGATGCCAGGCAAACGCTATGGAAAATGTCTATTTCTGCAAAGTGTTATGGTGTTCGCACTTCTAATGACCTCCAGGTAGGTGCAGTAACTGGCCCTATGGAAGTTCAACAAGAGACAATATTGCAGATATCGACACATTTCCAGCGAACGAAAGAAGAAGAAATGAAGATTCGAGGTCGCATTAGACAATGTACACACTGAAAACTAAAGAGGTCACGTTATTGCTGCCAGCAAGTCGAACGTCTCAAGAGACATATCTCATTTACACATATTTCAAGCGAACGAATGAAGAAAGAAATCATGTGTCCGTCGCGCTGGTCGACGTCTGTCTTTTCTCTCAAAAGCCATGTTTTCTATTACATTCTTTTCTAAACCACCGAGGCGTTGAATATGGCCAAAATAGCTGTACCCCACACCCAATGCTTTTCACGAACCAGTTTTCTTCGATGTTAACATACTCAGTTTATCTGTTTCAGTCCAGGTGGAAAACAGAGTTATTAAGAGCTATATTGAGCCTATCATGATGTACGGAAGCGAATCATGGAGAAATTGTCACAGCTGTGGAGATGCAGTTTTAAAAGAATAATGATGAGAACACTACAGGAGAATAGAAAGAGAAATGAAGATATAGGGTGTAATTTAATGACTGTGGAGTTTTGTTTTTGTTTTTGTTAAATATTGCCGTTCCAAGTTTTGTATTCACCCTCTATGGAGTTCTTGCAACATAAAAGGTAAACACAAAGCTTGGAACAGCAATATTTTCAAACACCATTAACATTACACCCTCTATCTTGAAAGAAGTTAGCTCACAAAGAGAACTGGTTACTCGAATCCAGTGTTGCCATCTCCTTTTGATGAAAAACACCAAAATCGACCCCCCAAAAAAGCACCAAAAAAAAAAAAAAGAACAGCACCCCCCAAAAAAAGCACCAAAATTGTTTGGAAAGCACCAAAAATAAGCACCAACTGTTTTTATTACAAATGTAACAAGGTAGCACATTATAATTTATTATTATCACTTCATATTACAATGAAGTTTATTCCAGATCCACCAAATCCCAATCAAAACTACTCTCGAGCCACAAAAGCACTAAATTGCAACAATATTGTTTGGGAAAGCAAGCACTAAAACAAGCACTGACGGTATTCACTCAAAATGTGATAAAGTAGCACATTATAATTTATTATTATCACTGAATATTAGAATGAAGTTTATTCCAGATCCGCCAAATCCCAGTCAGACAACTCCTCTTCAGTTTCTGTAGCTATTTCCTGCTGTGTTTGCTCCTGTGATGATGATGATGATGATGACGATGATGATGATTGAAAGAAACGTGTATATGCCTCCAATTTTTCGTAGAATATCCTTAGGTAGTTTATAAACATGACAGCATTTGCCATATCTTTTCATTCCAAATCTAATAGTCAAAGCAGCTGTCAAACTCTTGATGCTCAATCTGTTCCGCAATTTTGATTTTATAACTCACATCTGACTGAAAATACTCTCCGCGAACGCTTTAAAATGAGGTAATATGAGCACAGTTCAAGCTAAATCTGTAAGATCTTGGAAATGATTTTCACCGTTGGCGTCCCTGTATGAGGCTATTTCTGCCCACAGTCCAAGTTAGTTAGTTAGTCACGGTTCCAACTTCACAGCAACGGGTCGTCACCATTATGCTCCGTTCCTGTGCCAGTGAATATCACATAAAACGCTCCCCACTGCCCAATGTGAAAAGTGGAAAAGACAGGAGTCTCGACACAGTCCAAGTGTGTCAGAGGTCTGTGTCCACTGCATATGATGAAATTTTCTCCACTGGAAATCGATGCGGGTGAGAGTAGCTGCATCTTCTACAAACATTTGAGCAAGGTCCAATATACAGGGCTTCATTGGCTGTAGACATTCACTTCCACTAAGACATGACATGGACTGCAACACTCAAACGTTATCGGGTAAACGTATTCGCAGCTCCCGGGAAGGTTAACCCGGTCAACAAATGCCCGCAGAAGTCGGATGTGTCGGCCTAACGGCGCAAGAACGCAGCTCTGCTGTAAACAGGCACAACGCAATCACATCCGAAAAAAAAATACTCCGGATGAACGAAGAAGAAGAAGAAGAAGTATTCCCAGCTGTGTCAACAGCTCTATTAAAAACTGGATGCACCTTCCACGAATTTCTTTCTCATCAGGAAACTGGCAGTCTGCTATTTCTTCCTCAAACTCATAACTTAAATTTGGATTAGGATCTAAATAATCTTGAATAGCATCACTTTCTGTTATTCCCCCCCCCCCCCCCCCCAGGAATAGCAATCTTTGAATTGATAGAATCAGTGAGTTGGACAAGATCGCTGTGTAGTTGTGTTGGATCCTGTATATCTGCTTCGAATTTCTTATTCACACTTTGAACTTCTCCGAGAATAAGCTTGAGAAATATGAAATACACATACTTTTTAATGTCGCTAAACATAGAATTTAGAAGTTCTGCTGTATAACAGCGCTCGTTGAGTCTTGCTATATCAAAATGAGTTCTGAGCTCGACCCACTGCAGCAATATTATGACAATGGCAGATGGAATGGACATCCATCGTGTCTGGCTTAATTGAGCAACCTTCAGCGGATGTTGCCCATCTTTTATTAAAGCAAAAAGCTCCCTGTACTTTGCTTGACGAAGATTTGATTGGGAAAACCAGTTATATGTTTCTATAATCATGAACTATATGTTCCTGGGCAGAGAACGAACGAACGAACGAACGAACAGACTTTATTTTCAAAGGGTAACAAATTGGGCACGCAGGCCCGTCTTACATTCGGCCCTTCCATTCACTCAGCTTTCTTTCATCAACAGTGCATAGGAAAAAACATTGTCACATGAATTTTGTAAACATAAACAATGCATATTACTATGTTATGAGACACATCCACCACCCACCCACACATCCCCCATTCACTCCATCTCCCCCACCCACCCAACCACACACATAACCCACACACATATACATTCGCCCACCCATCCACCACATCCCTACACCTACACATCTCCCCACCCACACACACCTCTCACCCACCACACATCCCATCCACCCACACCCCAAGCACACATACATTCAATAACCCACACATCCACCACCTACACACATCTCCCCACCCACTCACATATCCTCTACCCGTCCCATTACCCACCAACAATCACTCACCCACATATCCTCCTCCACCCACACACCTCCACCCACCCAGCCAAACACACATTCCTCAGCCACACACACATCTCCCCGTCAACTCACATATTCCGCACCTACCCACACACAAATTCCGCACCCACCCACATAATCTCCCATCTCCCCCAGCCCACTCACAGATCCCGAGCCCACACCTACAAACATCTCCCACCATCTCCTAACCTGCACACACTCACCCACCCACATATCCTCTACCCACCCACACATCCTCTACCCACCCATCCCCCAACCAAACATCCCTTAACCACACACCCTTACTCATATACAATCACCCACCCACACATCCTCTACCCAACCACACATCCTCCATCCACCCATCCTCCCAGCCACACATCCCTTAACCACACACCCCTACCCATATACACACACATCCCCACCCACACACAATCTCCCCACCCATACACATATCCCTCCCACACATCCCCACCCACGAACACATCCCCCATTCACAAACACACACCTCCCATCCACGCACACACAACCTACACATCCCCAACTCATACACTCATCCCCAGACACACGTACTTATCCCTCAACCACTAACACCCACACATCCCTTACCCACTCATCAACACATACATCTCCTATCTACCCACCCACACTCACACACCCCAACCACCCATCTAAGCACACATCCCCACCCTCACACACATCCTTCACCCACCCGAAAACCCAACCACACCTTCACCCACCCACACACACATCATTTATCCACAACCAGCTCCCCTCCCACACAACACCACACCCACACACATCCCAAAGACACATCCCTCACCCACACACACACATCTCCCCACACATCTCCTACCCATCCACAATCCCCCAACTACAATCACTCCTCACTACCCACACATACATCCTCCATCCAGCCACACACCCCACCCAGCCTAGACATATCCCCCACCCACATCTCCAAATCCATCACCCACACCCATCATGCACCCCTCCCCAACCCACATACATCCCCCACACATATCTCACCCACACACACTCCCCACCCATCCACCCAAACATCCCACACCCATACACATCCCTCACCCACACCCCCAAACCCCCAACCACCCCCACCTGCACACATCTCCCACCCACCACATATCTCCACACCCACATCTCTCTACCCATACATATACCCCCACCCATCCCATAACCCATCATCAATGATCCACCAACATATCCGCCTCCACCCACTCACCCACAACCACCTAGCCAAACACACATCCCCACCCACACACACATCTCCCCGCCAACCCATACATCCCGCACGTACCCACACACAAATCCCCCACCCACCCACACAATCCCACCCCGCCCACCCACACATACATCCCCCCATCCCCCAACCTACTATTATGATCAAACTCCCACACTTTACACACACATACAGTGACGATTGTCGTGAGCATTGTCGCAAAATTGTAAAGAAAATGTACATATACATGTTGTAACTTAAAAATTAGTGATGCAATTCAACTCTCTCTCTCTCTCTCTCTCTCTCTCTCTCTCTCTCTCTCTCTCTCTCTCTCTCTCTCTCTCTCACTCACTCTCTCTTCATACTCTCTAATTCTCTCACCCACTCTACGGTGATGTACATGTGTTCATGTTATAAATTATAACATCAGTTGGCATTCAAAATGGTAATATGAACATGAGAATACACAACATATATGGAATAGCATGTTACATGATATGCGTGAGCTTAAATCTCTCTCTCTCTCTCTCTCTCTCTCTCTCTCTCTCTGTCTTTCTCGCTCTCTTCTCACTAACACACACCCATAGACACTCACAAACAATGGCCGCACACATACACACATTAACAATACCATTCTTCCACTGTCTTCTCTCGTTCGCTCACTCCCCCCTCCTCTCTCTCTCTCTCTCTCTTCTCTCTCTCTCTCTCTCTCTCTCTCTCTCTCTCTCTCTCTCTCTCTCTCACTCGTGCAGCCTGTGACACTGCCAGCTGAAGGGAATGACATACACACCTAACTAGTACCAGATGAGGAACTTCGGATTTTAATTTTGTATATACTCCATTGTTTACACCTGTCATGACAGATGCATTGTCAGAGCCGAGAGCAACTAGTCTTTGCAACTCAAGTCCATTCTTATTTAAACAATCTTTTAACACATTGCATATTGCCTGCGCGTTGCAGTCACTCACTTCAACTAAATCGTATTAAAGGGAGTTAAATTACTTGATTATTGTGCGGTAATGTACTAAGACTGTTTTACTCCCTCGCTTCAGTTCAAATTCGGCTTTTTAGTGTTCCGAAAATGATTTTTAAAGTAATTTTTTACCCCCCCCCCCCCCGCCCCCCATCCCCCCTCCTCCCCACAAAAAACAAAACAAAACAAAACAAAAAAAAAAAAAAGCACCAAAAGGCACCGAAAAATAATTGTGAAGCACCAAATCGCGCGGCCGCGCTAAATGTAAACTTTTGGCACTAAATGGCTTGGAAAAGCACTAAATTTGGTGCGAAAAGCGTCAAAATGGCAACACTGCTCGCATCAGAAGAAGACAGTCCACATTCTTTGGGCATGTCATGAGAAGTGGAAAGCTGGAGTGTGTCGTTACAACGAGAAAGACGGAGGGGATATGAAGCAGGGGAGACCAAGAGAGAAGAGACAGTTTGCATCATGGCATGGAAGAACATCATTATCAGAAAGGATTTTCCTCCGAAGTCGGAGAGTGTCTGCCTGCACGGCGAGGAACCACCAGTTTGCACACCAATAAGCCAGACATGGGACAACGGATACTCACGCAAACCTCAGGTCCTGTATGACATCACACTGATGTTGGACAACAGGATGTCTTCATCCGACATACAGGACTTCGCACTGGAGTTGACAGCCAGCGAACACCCAAAAAAAAAAAAGTCGACAGGGTCGACTTCATTGCACCGGGTTTTATCCCATATGGCTCGGTCTCTTTCCGCAAAACGGAAAGCGTCGCACAAAACACGAGCTCCGTAGCTTTTAGCGACGACCCACAGGAGTCTCCGAATATTTAACTAAAAGGGGAACTGAGAATATTGAACTGTGGCTCCAAGTTCTTGAAATCTTGGAATCTCCATCCAAATTCTTCAGTCAAAGCATCTAATTGGGCTTTGTACTTTTCAGTCAATTCACCAGAAACGGGTTCTTGTTTCAGCAAAGGGAAGAGACAAAACCTTTTTTTTTCACTTGCTTGTCTGGAGAACGGTGAGAGTTTTGCCCTTATTGATTTTATATGTACATACAATTCATGTGCAAACACGCCATTGCCCTGAATTCTGACATTCAGTTCATTTAACTTTTCCATAATTTCAATGGCAAACATGAAGTCTAACTTCCACTCTTTATTAACAATGTTAGTATTAAAGTCACATTAAATGCCCTTCATCTCTAGGAACATCACTATTCCTTCTCTGAGTTCCCACACTCGCCTCAACACCTTGCCGAAACTCAGCCATCGAACACTGGTGTGGTACAGGACATCGGAATGTTCAGTTTCCAAATCGTCAAGTAATGCCTTGAACTGTCTGTGATTAAGTCCACCTTGATCTGAAAAGGTTAATGAAACTGACAACTGGGTCAATAACATGCTTGATATTCAAAACAGTTTTAGACAGACTTTCTTGATGGATCACACAGTGAAGTGGTAATAATGTGTGGTCAGGATATTCTGCTTTATAATCTTATCACTTTTTATAAACTTTCCCCGGGCCCTACATTGTTCCGTCAAAGCACGAGCCCCCTTTCCAGTTGTAACACTTGCCTTTTTTTTCCCAAAACCCAACCCCAGTTTTTTTTCAATACGGGTTAGTAACAGAAATTAAAATCAAATTTTGGGCCCTGTGGTTGTTTCTTGGGGTGACTAACACCAGTAATTTTCAGTGATTTTAAAAGAAGGGGTAATTCCAGGGATAAATATCAATATTGGGCAGTATCATGTACACCAGTCCTCTAATCCTTTTGCAAGAGGAGTAATTTCAGTCTTGAAGTGTAGCATCAAATAGTCATTTATTTTGGTCAACACGTCTGACAAACAGTTTTTCCTGAAAAGAAATGTTGCCAAATTTTTGTTTTTTTTTTTTTTGTTTGTTTTGGTTCTATCTAGCAAACATTCCTTGATGAAACTCGCCATTTAATATGGTTTGTCTTTTTAAACAATTCGGGTTTGAAAACACAAAAATAGCTTCTGTTGCGGGACATTTAATTTTAAAGACTGTTTAGTAAAAAACATTTTGGCTGTTTCTCCACATTTTTCCCCAACCCCCAGGCATTTACTTTTCCTCTCTTCGGTTGTTAAATTGTATCCGAAAACGGAATGATTTTTTTTATAATGTTTTTTTTAAAAATTTTACCCTGAAATGCCACTGACTCAAGACACAAGAAACCAACATTTTCTACCAAATTTTTTTTAAAGCAATACTTTTATTGGGCCCAAAGAAAAAATTTAAAAAAACGGCATTCATCTTTAACCCTTTCGTTTTTTGTGCACCCAATTTTCTTTTGTTTAAAATTTTAAAAGTTTAAAATTTTTAAAAAAACTTTAAAACGGAAAAAAAAACAAAACTTAATGCCGGCTGTGTGGTGAAAAAAAAAATATTCGGAAATCAAGGAGTAACCAGAATAAATTTTATAAAAAATACAAGACTACTAAAAAAAATAAAATTAATTGAACATTTTTTAAATGTGGGGATAATTTTTTAACAACAAAAATCTGTTTTTAAAATTTAATATTTTCTTGCAAAATAAATTATTTTTTTCACCTGAGAAATATCTGTTTTTTATAAAAAACATCCTTATTAAAATTTTTAAAGTCCCATAAATATTTCTCTACATTAAACGAAACAATTCGCATTTTAACAAATTTCATTTCGAAGGTCAAGGACTGTTTACAAAAAAATACAATTAGAAAGAAAATGTTTTCAAAAATATTAAAACAAAACAAAAAGGTACTGAAATTTTGTAAAAATTTAACAAAATAACTTAAAAAGAAAGTAAATGTTTTTATTTTAATTCCCTCGAGGGCGGGATAAATCCCGTTGGCGGGGCCCCATGCGGGGCCCCCGGGCCGTAGTTTGCCCACCCCTGGCATAGACCCCTTACGGGGCCATTACCACAAACAGCGATGCGACCGGCCAATATTTGTTTTTTCCCTTTTTTCCCCT
>JACEFZ010003733.1:0-12296 GCA_014155875.1 Cepaea nemoralis | reverse complement strand
AAAAAACCCAATCAACCAACCAACCACCCGACCCACCGACCGATCGACCGACCTACGGACTGACGGACGAACGGGTGGATGGACTGACTCACTAACTGAACAAAAAAATCTTAAAAGTCGAGAGAATCGACTTCATTGCACCGGGTTTTATTCCATATGGCTCGGTATCTTTTCTCGGGGCGGTCTGCTGAAAGCGTCGCACAAAGCATGAACTCCGTAGCTCCAGCGGCAACCCACAAGAGTATCCGAGAAAAATGCACCTGTGAACCGAAAGACGTAGCCTGGAATCGAACCCACAATCTTCGGAGCGCGAGACAGACAGTTTGACCACTTGGGCACGGAGACTCCCCGACTGACTAACCTTCTCATTGAAAGAGCTATATTTTCACACAGTATCAAAGATTTCCAATATCTTGTGTCATATAATTACCAGCAATGGTGACACGACAGACATTAAAAGACGAATATGTAATGCTCTTCAAAAACTAAAACAACTGAATAAATTGTGGCTTGGGTCAGATAGACCTACACAAATTAGATTATTTCCCACAGCAACATACGCCTGTGAGATCTGGACACTTAATAAACAAGCTGAACAAGAGATAAAAGCCTTTGAATATTGTGGGGTGTTAAAAAAACGAAAAAAAATAAATAAAATGGGAGAGGAATCTCCAAATTCTAATATCCAACTGTTATGAGAAAACTTGAAATGGCTCGATAAGACTCCCTAGGGGTAGAGACTGATCATAAATTTAAGTTTTCTAACAGTGAGCCGGTGGAGCACAGGAAAGCTACCGAACTTCAGAGAGGAGAACTCTCTTGGTATACTGAAAGTCCGTGTGGTTATCCCGCCACAATCGGCTCCATCGTGGTGTTGTCATTTGATTAGTATTCTAAATGAGAACACATATCAAAACTAAAACACAAATTATTAAGTAAATAACCAAATCCTGAAATTAATTATAACATTATATTGGAAGTCCATGTGAGAAAGAAGGGGTGAGTATGTTCGTGTGATATGGCATATTATTACACAACCACAATTTAATAAAATCTCACTACAAGACATACTAATTACATCTCGTTTATTAATTAACAGTTCAGGCGTTTTCACAACGAAGGAATTAAACTAACACTTTTCCCATTATTAGTGAGGTGTTGACGGTTTTCTCCATAATCTCAGATGGTGTTGATATGTTCACAAGTTCTCCTAAAACTACAAAATTATGATTTTCCATCTCTAAAGCACACAGGGAAAATATCCATTATCTAAAACACAAGGGATAAATGTCCATTTTCTAAAACACACTGGGTAAATGTCCATTTTCAGATGCCCAATGGATAAATGTCAATTTTCTAAATAGGAGACCCTGAAATAAAGTAATACTTTGGTCGCGATCCTGAGGGTGGTGGAATCATGAAACAAGCGGGTAGTAAAAAATGTTTTATCTTCTTTCACCATTTGGGGTGATGTCTGCTAATGGATGAGCAAATGATGATTAAGGGAGGTTCACTCTTCCCACAATGGAAAGCACTCTCCTCCTCCTCCACTGAGGACTTTGACCATCCTGATGACATTCTTCATCTTTCATGAATATACCCCAGTTTCAGCCAAGCAAAGACCACCATTCCCTGCAGAAAATATGGGCCAAACAATACAGCCATACCCACAGAAAAAAAGATGGGGTGGGGGAAGAGGGAGAAAAAAGAGAAAGAAAGAGAGAGAAAAGAGAGAAATAGAAAGAGAGAAAGGGAGAGAAAAATAGAGAGAGAGAGAGAGAGAGAGAGAGAGAGAGAGAGAGAGAGAGAGAGAGATGAGAGAGAGAGAGAGAAGGTGAAGTGATTATAACACAAGGGTGGTCTAGACCGACCCTATTGGGCCTTATCACTTCAACATCTGATGCAGTCCTTCACTTCTTATATTTACCTGATATGTCTCTCTCACCCCTGCCTTATGAAATTGAACCATCCGCATGCTCTCCAGGCTCTGTCACCGAGAATATCTGGTGGCCATCTGCAAAGGTGATGCCATTTCTCTGTCTTGGTATTGCCTCTCTTCTCCCTATAAATGTATAGGTAACCTCACATTTTATTTATAGGGACATCACATCATATGTATACCTTTATAAATGAACTCATTATTAATTTTTTATACATGAATACACATACAAAGAAACATAGTCTCCTCTGAACATAGAGACAAAGAGATTATAAGAGATATCCCAGAAAAGGTATCATGGTAGATCTTTGCCTAATCTTTATTTACACATAAAGACTGAATAAATAGAGAATGGGAAGATCATCCCTCATACAGGGCATGCATTGGACCAGAAATATAATCATCTTGCACTATTTTTCCAAGTCAAAGAAAATGCACAATTTTCCGAGGATTACTCTAGATCTTCACAAAGAAAACTGCTCTAAATTCAAATCCTTTTTATTTAGATGTACTAGTCTTAAGATTATACTTTATAATTTCCCTCTTACCAATGTCGTCAAGAATTAAAAACTACACCATTAAAAACCACACTACTTCTCCTGGACTGTACAATATGTCCGTCCGTGATGAATCATTTTGGCAACTGCGCCAAACAGTGCATTTCTCCGCCAATATCTCCGGAGCTCATTTATTAACGTAAATTATGTCAATATGAATTTCTCTGGCCGCACCAATAGCAAGGCTAACTTTTAGCGCGGAAAATGACGTCATTATGGTGGGGGTGGTAATCATGGAATTATGGAGAAAGAGGGGTAGTTTTGTAGTTGTCTGCCCTTGTCCGCCACAAGTGTTAATTCTTAACAGTAAAGGTGGATTCCATACAACAAGATCTGAATATTGTAGAAGGTTGGCTACTAAAGACGATAAAACAAAGAAAATTGAAATAGTTTGACCACTTGAAACCTCACGAAAGTTTGGAGAGAACAATAATGGGGAAAGGGGGGATGTATATGCCAGCAAAGAGAGGAAAAGGACGATTCAAGAGCAAATGGTTGTAGGATGTAGTAGATGATCTCCAGATGAGTGTATCGGACGCCGGACATCTTAAATATGGCCGAGAAGTTTACCAGAGAGTATTTATGAGAGCAAGGTTCTGCAAAGGACATGCTACTGAGTGAATTACTGAATTTTAATTTTAAAAAAGGATAACTGCTGCCGAGCTCATGTCGAAAAACTTGCCTTTCTCTATCTCTCTGTCCACAAATCTGTCCAGTAATTTACCATTTCTAATTTTTCTCTTCTCATAATATAGCCATAGAATGGTGACTACTTCGTTATGATATTTATGGTATGATGTCTTTACGTCTTAGTCTAATTCAAAACGCTTAGATTACTCATTTCGGCTGACCAATGAGTTTTCAGCATTCTTTTGTAAAACCACATCTCGGAAGCTCGTAAGAATGTGTTTATCTGTTTAATCGTTGTCCAGGGTTCACAGCCGTCTGTTAGAGCTGGTGAAATACAAGTTTTAATCGTTGTCCAGGGTTCACAGCCGTCTGTTAGAGCTGGTGAAATACAAGTTTTAATCGTTGTCCAGGGTTCACAGCCGTCTGTTAGAGCTGGTGAAATACAAGAATTACTTTGCTACCTTTCAATGACAGGATTTATTGCATAAAGTGTTCTTCGTTTGGTCAAATGAGGCTTTTGCTTGTCCGATTATGTTCTCTGCTCGGAGTAACCCACAACGATTTCCAGGAAGGGGCTAATTAGAGTGGTAAAAACTCCTCCGGGAAGCAAGCATGACTGGAGACTTCTGATCATCAGAAGTAGTTTCCTCTCGCCGAATGTTTCGGCTCCTTTAACTTCTTGACACTCTCAGGAGGCGACCCCGTCTGGGTCTTGACTCCCAGACGTTTTTCTCCTGCCGTATTTTCCATGTCGACATCACTAAGTGTGACTGCCCAGAGGCCACCCCACACTCGGGGGCAAATATTGAGCACTTGGTGAATCCACCAGCGTTGGAAATACACCGCGACTGACTGGTTATGGCACACATCTCCAACCATAGACCACATATCTCCAACCAGAGACCATACATCTCCAACCAGAGACCACATATCTCCAACCAGAGACCACACATCTCCAACCATAGACCACACATCTCCAATCAGAGACCACACATCACCAACCAGAGACCACACATCTCCAATCAGAGACCACACATCTCCAACCAGAGACCACATATCTCCAACCATAGACCACATATCTCCAACCATAGACCACATATCTCCAACCAGAGATCACACATCTCCAACCAGAGATCACACATCTCCAACCAGAGACCACATATCTCCAACCAGAGACCACACATCTCCAACCAGAGATCACACATCTCCAACCATAGACCACATATCTCCAGCCAGAGACCACACATCTCCAACGAGAGATCACACATCTCCAACCATAGACCACATATCTCCAACCAGAGACCACATATCTCCAACCAGAGACCACATATCTCCAACCAGAGACCACATATCTCCAACCAGAGACCACACATCTCCAACCAGAGACCACACATCTCCAACCATAGACCACACATCTCCAACCATAGATCACACATCTCCAACCAGAGACCACATATCTCCAACCAGAGACCACATATCTCCAACCAGAGACACCATATCTCCAACCAGAGACCACATATCTCCAACCAGAGATGACACATCTCCAACCAGAGACCACACATCTCCAACCAGAGACCACACATCTCCAACCAGAGGCCACACATCTCCAACCAGAGACCACATATCTCCAACCAGAGGCCACACATCTCCAACCAGAGACCACACATCTCCAACCAGAGACCATATATCTCCAACCAGAGACTACACATCTCCAACCAGAGACCACATATCTCCAACAAGAGACCACACATCTCCAACCAGAGACCACACATCTCCAACCAAAGACCACACATCTCCAACCAGAGACCACATATCTCCAACCAGAGACCACACATCTCCAACCAGAGATGACACATCTCCAACCAGAGACCACACATCTCCAACCAGAGACCACACATCTCCAACCAGAGATGACACATCTCCGACCAGAGACCACACATCTCCAACCAGAGACCACATATCTCCAACAAGAGACCACACATCTCCAACCAGAGACCACACATCTCCAACCAGAGATGACACATCTGCGACCAGAGACCACACATCTCCAACCAGAGACCACATATCTCCAACCAGAGACCACACATCTCCAACCAGAGACCACACATCTCCAACCAGAGATGACACATCTGCGACCAGAGACCACACATCTCCAACCAGAGACCACATATCTCCAACCAGAGACCACACATCTCCAACCAGAGACCACACATCTCCAACCAGAGACCACACATCTCCAACCAGAGACCACACATCTCCAACCAGAGACCACACATCTCCAACCAAAGACCACACATCTCCAACCAGAGACCACATATCTCCAACCAGAGACCACACATCTCCAACCAGAGATGACACATCTCCAACCAGAAACCACACATCTCCAACCAGAGACCACACATCTCCAACCAGAGACCACACATCTCCAACCAGAGACCACACATCTCCAACCAGAGATGACATATCTCCAACCAGAGACCACACATCTCCAACCAGAGACCACACATCTCCAACCAGAGACCACACATCTCCAACCAGAGACCACACAAACACGTGTCTGTGTCTAGTGTTGTGTCTCCAAGACCACGTGTATTATATTATGTACAACTGTAATAAAACGGCAAACAACACTCTTTAGTCACGTGATGAGAAGAGAGGCATTGGAAATTAGCGTGACGACTGGAAAGATCGGTGGGAAAAGAGGCAAATACAGACCTATAAAAATGATGTTGGGTGGACTGAGAAGGTGGCATGAAGGAATATTATCAGCATGGTTGACCCAGGACGCCAAGGATCGAGATATGTGGAGCGACATGAACGCCAACGCCTGCTAGCAGAGTACATGATGATGCTGATGATAATTCTGCTCCGTACCGTGATACATCTTCCATCTGTTATCCATTTGCCTAGATATTTGAGTTTCCGCACTTACCCCACATTAACACAATATACTTTAATTGTAAATGTAGTCACCATCTGTTTCTTAGATATTATCACTATTGCTGTTTAGTTATTATTCAAACTAAGGCCCATTTATTTCCCTTTCTACAATCACTGAGTGTATCGTTTTATGCAGTTCTTTCTGACTTGTAGATATCTAGACGATGTTATCCGCATAACGTAATGTATTTATATTATGACCACCAACCACAAAGTGCAACGCGAGAAATAAAGAAATAAAGTAGTGGAAACATCTAACTGACAAAAGCGTCGACAAGAACACTAAACTAACGTGCGAACAGCGGAAAACGTCTCAGTCTTGGGGTACTCCGTGCAAATCTGAGCAATACCTAACATTGCCATAAAATAATTGAAAACTTCACAACTCGCCGCTTGATTCTAGTATTGGATACCAACAATCAGTGTGCGTACAACAAAAGATTGTGATCTGGCGTGGATGATCGCTGTCGGCAGATACAACGGGACTTCTTTTTCTTCCAGCGTCAATTATAATACTGTAATCAGATGAATTCATGCAGTGCCTCAACACGAGTTCATTGCTAACTTATTGTAACACACGCTATCCCTAACTCCGTGTGTCTCACCTAGTTGTTACTGTAACACATCCAGTTGTTATTGTAACTCATTCAGTTGTTACTGTAACTAATCCAGTTGTTTCTGTAACTCATCCAAGTGTTACTTCAACACATTTAAATGTTGCTGTATATCACTCAGTTGTTATTGTAAATCAGCAAGTTGTTATTGTATCTCTTCCAGTTATTACTGTAACTTATCCAGTTGTTACTGTAACTCACCCAGTTGTTACTTTAACTCATCCCGTTGTTACTGTAACTCATCCAAGTGTTACTTTAACACATCCATTTGTTACTGTAACTCATCCAATTGTTTATGTAACGTATGCAGTTATTATTGTATCTAATCCAATTGTTACTGTAAGTCATCCAAGTATTACTTCAACACATCCAGTTATTATTGTAACTCATACAGTTGTTACTGAAACTCATCCAGTTGTGACCGTAATTCATCCATTATTTACTTTAATCCACTCTATCCGACCAGTTCTGTGCAATAAGCTTATTATTTCAACCCCTTTAGGTCCATCATGTGTTAGCTTGAAGCAACAACTGTTTCTGACTGAAGAGATAAAATAAAAACCGTTTATCGCTACAAAAGTTCATAAATACATGCGTACAACTTAGAGCTCACGTAAGTCGGTGGTAAAGAAGCAGATAACAGAAGACACTCATTCACGTCCGGTTTGCTCACAGCTTGTAGTTTTCTTGTCATTGAATATGCTCTTTGATAAGTGGTACCAAGTCTGGTCACAACCGGGGATTGAACACATGACAACAATTTCAGTTAGCAAGTGTACTAACTACTAATCATATGAGGTGCTCTGCGTACCGAAGTGATCAAACGGTCTACCTTGCACGCTGAAGGTCGTGAGTTGATTTTTGGACTCAGACTTTCAAACTCGAGTGCAATTGTTCCGGAGACCTTTGGGTTCATTGCCGAAGCTACGGAGTTCGTTCTATGTGCGATGCTCTCGGCAGGTGGCTTCCCGTTCCACGGAAAGAGGCTGAGTCATATGGGGTAAAACTCAGTGCAATGAAACTAACCCATTGGCCTTTAACCTTTTAACAAAGAATTACACGACCACGACTTGTACACGATTGACACATCCACGTTAATATGGAACTGACTTCTGGTTAACATTGCACCTCGTCTACTCGGTTGCTTCCCATCAAGTGATCTACAATATAAACATGGTTGTTTATCACAACAAGTAGGTGGCCATTCATATCTTGAGACGGAGATATGGAGTAGACCGTCAGAACAGATGAGCTTCGCGCGCCGCAGTCCCTAGCTAATGCATTTTCCTGCCCACTATCCTGATGGTCCTGGGTTTGACTTCGCATCGAGGCAGTTTTAAAACTGATCTTGGAGCCCAGGTCGACCCAGTTTTAAGTGGGTACCAGGAAATATCTTGTGAAATAAGGGCGGCCGGTGTGATATCGGCCACACCCCCTAATGCCGATTGGTCTAAACAAATATGGAACTAGCACCTTATGCCTCAAGGTGTATGAAGGGTCCTGTACCGGTTTGCTGACCTTTCTTCGTTCACCCCAAGCCCTCCTACCCTGAGATATCCCACGAATCTCTGTTAGCTTTCACATGATTACATTTCTGTTCTCCTCTTCTTCGTATTTTTTTTCCACGTCTACTCCCCCACCCCCTCCCCAAACTGCCCTGAATAACTGACAGGTTTTTCTAGTTATACGACTGTGAGGTTTTCTCAATGCATGCTCTATCCAGTGTCAGCATCTTTTCTTCGCCTAGTAGCTCACTGGTACTTGTCTAGTTCTCTCCATCAGCTCCACATTGGCTTACTGGTACTTGTCTAGTTCTCTCCATCAGCTCCACATTGTCTCACTGGTACTTGTCTAGTTTTCTCCATGAGCTCCACATTGGCTCACTGGTACTTGTCTAGTTCTCTCCATGAGCTCCACATTTGGTGCTTTTATCACAATTTGTTTTATTAAACTATTTTGCGCAGGCACCAGAGTAGTACATTAAGGTTTCCAGACACACATTTCCAGGCTGAGTGCTAGGCTGACTGCTAGGCTGATAGGGTTTATGAAGGAAATATGGGGGGGGGGGGGGGGGGGGGTATTTTTGGGGGAAAATGTCGACTCGGTAAAAAAAATATTTTGTGGGAACGGGTTTTTTTCCGGCCTGCCTGGTGGGAAAATCTGTGAAAGTAATTAAGGTAAAAGTAGTTGGTTCTGGAAAGTATGTGAAGGGGAAAGTTATTTTGGTTACGTATATTAGTATGGGTAGTGCTGTATAAACAAGGGTGTGATGGGTCGTGGTTTCTACTCATGGATATATGGTGGTGGACGTATATGAATGTGTTAGTATGCGTGGTGTAGTGATGTATAAACAAGGGTGTGATGGGTCGTGGTTTCTACTCATGGGTTGGGTATATGGTGGTTACGTATATGAATGTATTAGTATGCGTGGTGTAGTGATGTATAAACAAGGGTGTGATGGGTCGTGGTATCTACTCATGGGTTGGGTATATGGTGGTTACGTATATGAATGTGTTAGTATGCGTGGTGAGTAATGTATAAACAAGGGTGTGATGGGTCGTGGTTTCTACTCATGGGTTGGATATATGGTGGTTACGTATATGAATGTATTAGTATGCGTGGTGTAGTGATGTATAAACAAGGGTGTGATGGGTCGTGGTTTCTACTCATGGGTTGGATATATGGTGGTGGCGTATATGAATGTATTAGTATGCGTGGTGTAGTGATGTATAAACAAGGGTGTGATGGATCGTGGTTTCTACTCATGGGATGGGTATATGGTGGTTACGTATATGAATGTGTTCACTATGCATGGTGAGTAATGTATAAACTGGCAAGGGTGTGATGGGTCATGGTTATACTCGACGACTCATGGGTAGAGGTGTAGATGGTTACTATCATCTGAACAGTGTGATAGTAGTGAAGGTAAAGGGTGGTATATTCACCGATTACAAAGGAAATCTTATAAAGTTATAATGGGTATGGTGGTAAGGTGTATTAGTGATCAAGTAGGAGTGATATAGGGGTGGTCATAAATGTAATAAGAGGTGTTCGCAGTTACACACTGGTCAACCAGTGGTCAAGCAATGGTCAAGTAAGGGTCAAGTAGTCAAGTAAGGAAATTTTAGGGAAAAGTGATTGTAATGAGATGGTGATAATTAAAGAGTGGTAAATTAGAGGTCAAGCAGTGGTCAAGCAGTTGTCAAGTGGTCAAGTAAGGAAAATTTTAGGGAAAATTGGTCGTAGTGACATGGTAATGCAAAATATGGGGTAAATTAGTGGTTAAGTAGTGGTCAAGTAGTGGTCAAGCAGTGGTCAGGCGGTGGTTAAGTGAGGAAAATTTTAGGGAAATTTTAGGGAAAAGTGATTGTAATGAGATGGTGATGATTAAAGAGTGGTAAATTAGAGGTCAAGCAGTGGTCAAGCAGTGGTCAAGTGGTCAAGTAAGGAAAATTTTAGGGAAAATTGGTCGTAGTGACATGGTAATGCAAAATATGGGGTAAATTAGTGGTCAAGTAGTGGTCAAGCAGTGGTCAAGCAGTGGTCAAGCGGTGGTAAAGTGAGGAAAATTTTAGGGAAAAGTGATTGTAATGAGATGGTGATGATTAAAGAGTGGCAAATTAGTGGTCAAGCAGTGGTCAAGTGGTCAAGTGAATAAATTTTAGGGAAAATTGGTCGTAGTGACATGGTAATGTTTAAATTAGTGGTAAATTAGTGGTCAAGTAGTGGTCAAGCAGTGGTCAAGCGGTGGTTAAGTGAGGAAAATTTTAGGCAAATTTTAAGGGGAAAAGTGATTGTAACGATATGGTGATGCTTAAGGGTGGTAAATTAGTGGTCAAGTAGTGGTCAAGTAGTGGTCAAGTGGTCGAGTGACCACTTAAATTGTAGAGGACGATGTGCCTAAGATTATGGTAGTGGTTAAAGAGATCGATGACGTGGTCAAGCAGTGGTCAAGCAGTGGTCAAGTAGTCGAGTGACCATTTAAATTGTAGGGGAAAGTACGTATAGTGCAATGGTGGTGGGTAAAGTGAGGAAGAATCAATAGTAGTGATAATACTACTACCAATATTAGCGACAAGCACAAAGACAACCAAGTACATACTTGATACACACAAATACAAAGACAACGAAACACACACACACACGTACACACATACAGATACAGAAGTACAGACAAACCATACCATTACTACTGTCACAACAACAGCTATACACAAGTACACACCCATAATCAAAGACACAAGAACACTCAAAGACAAACACAAAGGCAACCATACACAGACAACCCATACCATTACTACTGTCATCACAACTATACACACACGTGTACACACATACAAGCACAAAGTCAACCACACACACCCATAAACATCCACTCAAGTACAGACACAGGAAAACAAAGAAGCAAACAAGGACAGACACACTCACCCATAATCAATTACACAAATACACACCTACAAACACAAAGACAACCACACACAGACACATTTGTACATACAGACATACACATAAAGACAGACAAGCACAAAGACAATCCATACTATTACTACTGTCATCACAACTATACACATGTGCAGACACACTCACCCATAATCAATTACACAAATACACACCTACAAACAAAAACACACAAAGACACAGACACACTTGTACATACAAACTCAGAAGTACAGACAATCCATACTATTACTACTGTCATCACAACTATACACAAATACACACCTACAAACAAAAACACACAAAGACAAAGACAACCAAACACACGTACAGATTCAGAAGTACAGACAATCCATACTATTACTACTGTCATCACAACCTACACACCCATAATCAATTACACAAATACACACCTACTACAAACTCAAAGACACACACCCATCCCTTTAACTGTACCAAAACCCACTACAGTTTCACTTGTAATACAGAAAACCTTAAAAACAATCATAAAAAAACGTGTCCCTCAAAAGAATATCACTACCCCCTTTTGGTAAAAAACCGGATGTCCGAGCAGCCCCTACGTCATCAACGCCATATGCAAAAGTCATTTAAATAGATCCGGTTTTTTGGGGAAACAGCAGGCGGGTGAAATAACTTGTCTACAAAATTGCTCGTCGCTATGTAGGGGGGCAGACCCAGTGTATAAAATAGACGGCGTCCGTGTGAGCACAGTCCATTTACGGGGTGATTTGGGTATCTACAGAGTTTTTTTTTAAAACAGGGTGGGGTGAGCAGTGTTCGTGTATAAGAGATAGTTCACGTAGTGACTTGGCTAGCTACATCAGTGAACTTGGTGTGAGCCTTTTTCGTGTGTTGGCATCTGAAAAACATGAAACATTGTTACACCAGAAATCTTTGCGGTTGTAAGAAAGGAAAAAAAAAACATTTATCATATGACCACCAGATCTACTTTCACGTTTCAGTGTGCGACAAACCATTGTGATAAGTATACCCTTAATCGTCACATTCGGACCATTCACGAGGGGGAAAACCAAATATATCCCTGTCAGTTATGGATAAGGGGTTTTAATCGAACGATGGCCTACAAAAACCAAACGAAACGTCATCCCACGTATGAAACACCAAACACGGCAATACCAGAGACGACAGCACCCGCCC
>JACEFZ010003732.1:0-24680 GCA_014155875.1 Cepaea nemoralis | reverse complement strand
AGTATGGTTTCATCATGCACCTTCGCCAGGCAATTCTGTTCTAATCTCTTCAAGGCATCTCCCATCAGATGGTTATGACTGTTCGAGATAGTTGTACCGATTCACTTGTTTAAAAATATGCCCATTTACTTGTATATTACATTGTGGTATTTCTTCCTTCCTAGTGACGACCATAACCTGTGTCTTCTTACAATTCAATTCAAACCCCTAGTTGTTCACTGTGTGCAACAACCGCATCTACTAAATTTTGCAGGTCCTGTTCATTGTCTGCAATCAAGACGCATCTAATGTTATTGATGTATCGTCCCCCAATGTTGATTCCTTCCATATCATCTAATTTCTGAAAAATATATTCACTATACAGGGAAAAAAGATCTGGAGACATTACACATCCCTGTCTCACGCCTCTCTTAATCGGCTGATATTGACCTACTTCATTATCAATTCTTATGGCAGCTGTTGTTTCCAATGTATGGTTTTTACAAGTCTAAGTTCTTTTCCATCAATTTGTAAGCATCTTAAAGCATCCTTATCATGTCGACATGTCTCACTTTATCGAAATCCTTTGTGTAGTCAATAAAGCAGAGGTGTAGATTTTTGTTTACTTCTATAGAAACGTTCAATTACTGTTCTCAGTATATACACAGCATTTACTGTACCTTTGCCTTCTACAAACCCACATTGTTCCTCTCCTATTTCAGGTTGTATTTTCTTCCTAACTCTTTGCATGATAAATCTTAGCAAAATCTTTCGTGATGTGACTCATTATACTACTTGTTCGATGTTGATCACATTCCAAGGCTCCTGATTTCTTTGAGGATTGCAACAAATACAGAATTACATAATTCATGAAGTATATCTCCAGTATCATATATGGTATTCAGGAGTCTGGTAACAACTATTACATATTCTTCTAAAGCATTAATAATTCTGTTGCGATGCTGTCTTAACAGGGGGTCGTGCCAGATTTCATATGGTTAAGAGCATTCTGAACCTCTGTCGCATATTAAAACGTCGTTACCCTTTCCTAGCATTGACGCCCTTAAAAATATCACAGACCCTAGGGATTACTGTTTAAATATCTTAATTTGGGGGAATAAAAACAGCGATAGACTGACCGTGGCACAGCCAAATTTTTTTGGCATTAGTTTAAATGTTGGCCTTAGTTTGGTTCACGTACCTGGCAAGATCGGGACTAATTTTAAGACAAAGGAATCAGAGTGTCCATTTTTGTTGAAGCGAACAAAGGAAGCAGACGTCGGCCTTTCCCTTCAGGGATGGGCTATTTTAGCCCTAAAAAAAATAATTCTCCGCAGCAATTGGTATGTTAAATCTACATTAGTAATACGTATTTATGTATTTTTATAAGGAACATATACCATTGTGTTTAATTAAGAATTGTTTAAAATTATAAATTAACAATTCTTGTAAACTAGAGTCTGATTGATTTTTACTACTGATCGTCATGCGGTACCACGCTATCAAATTTACATGCTTAAAATTTCTAATTCCCATGTTAAAATCTCTTATAGGCATTGTGAACCTATATCTCACTAGCAATACTTATAATCTATTAATATTATGTGTACTGTAGTGTATTCAACTCATTTCAGAAGCACATTTCAGAAACTCTTCCCCCTGTGGAAGCAGACTTTTGATTACACATCTTATGAACATACTTCATAGTAGAGAATTTGTTTTTGCTAATTTCTAATCTGCAACTTGAAACTATTTTGCTAAATTGTGGTATAATCTTCTTGTTAACATATTAGTAACCACTCAATATGGGTGATAGACATGTAATCATTTAATAAAATATTGCTAGGGAATTGCCATGTGGGAGAATATAATTATAATCCCATGAAAAAACAAAAACGCTTGATATAACCAAGCCTTTAGCCACACCGCATCAAGGGTAATGGACAACTGGAATTATATTATGTTCCGAACACTTATCAGGCTGCATAACCATTTCTAATAATAAGAAATTTGCTTACAAATAGCAGAAATTGGTAAAATATATCACCGCGTTCACTAACCCCAGGCTGCTGTAACCCCTGGGGAAAAATGATAATCTAGTTTATGGATTAACAAATGAGGTAATCCAAAAAAATTGGCTCCTGCATTATTATCATTATGATAATAATAATTATTATTATGATTATCATGTAGTTAATATCAGAGAAATGTACATGTTTGTTTTTCTCTGTTATGAGATTATATTCTGTCCTGATTGTTACTCTTTACCGTGGGAAATATACATTTTAATGTTACCACTGGGGACACGATGATGTTGATGTAAGAATCCTTGTGCATGTCAGTACATAAGAAGACTATGTTGAATAGCCTTGGCCTAATGCTGATTATAGCGACGGAAGGAAGACGCGGCATTAGAAACAACTGAGATTATGTATAGGTTATTCTCTTCAAGTAGAGAGAGGTAATATCAACATGTTTGGATGGAAGGAATGGCTCACTCATCTAATAGTCCCAGTACCAACATAGAATATAATACAGAGTGAGAAAAAATCTTACTCACTTTTTATATTCAGAATGGCTCTACACCAAGCAACGAGGGATAGTGGAACGTGGACACCAACTCCTTTCCCCTTCCCCTTTTTGTTGTTTGTATTTTTGTTTGTAAATATGTTATAAACATTTTAACATACACAGTAGGTTAATGCCAGTGTTGTATTATTTGTCATCCATTTCTTTAGAAACCATGGGACATTGCCATTACAGTGTTGATGTATGTTAAAACCGTGGGTGTTTTATATATTGTAAACAATCAATATCTCTAACACTATAGTAAATTTAAAGGGTGATGAAGTGGGAGGGGAAACCTACACAGAGATCCATTGTTTCAAGGATTGAAATGTTTTCTCCTTGTATTTGTGGTAAATTTCCCAGATCACTTGCATTCTAACGGTGACCAGAGAATCAACTAAAGCCCCTAGACAAACTTAACATAATATTCTCAAAAATTTAAAAAATCCACATCCCACAACCTCCATCTTCAAAATTGATGGTCCTTCATTATTATATTGAACATCATACTGTTCTTCCCTGTTATCATCATAAAGGTATTTCAATAATCTGACCATACGTGTAAAATCTGATCTTTTTCTATTATGATATTTCCATCTTTTGTTTTTAGGCAAACCTGCTGATGTATGTGTTCTTTGATTAGTAAGCTCCTGAATTCTTTTGTCCATTAGTTTGGTATGGTACTGTTGTATTGTTTTTTTTAATTTCTATGCAATTTTTCTCGAGCCATGCTTCTTTTGCCCTCCTTACATAATGTGCCGACTTATCTGTGAATTTCTTACATTTGGCAAGATTAGTTTTGTTCTGTCGTCTTGTTTCGATTAACTGTAAAATTTCTTCTATCATTCATGTCTGACGACCACTTAATTTAATTTTCCAATAGTTTTTTTTTTTCTGCAGCTAAACTGATTGAATTCTTTAATATTTCCCACTGATCATCCTCATCTTGAAATAGGATCTCTAGATCAGACAATATATTAAATTGTTCTTTACTTCTATGTTAAAATTATCTTGTATTTCTTTGTCAGTTTTCAATTTGCGCAAATCATATTAGTGTTTCCGGTTGTATTCTGACTTTCTTTAACTTTACCCTCAGTCTGCCTGTAATTAATCTGTGATCACTGTAACAGTCTTCATTTGGAACTGTTTTTAAGACTGTTAGCGCATTTTCGAAACCTTCTGCTAATCAGGATATTATCTATCTGGTTTATAATCCTGCTGTCTGGACTCTTCCATGTCCATAATCTTCTAGGATATTGTTTAAACCAGGTGTTTCCTACAACCATTTCTTGTTCTCTTGCCCATTCTGCAAGTCTGTTTCTTATTTCGTTTCGCTATCACTGTTATATTATGGATGTTGTTTAAACCTGGTGTTTCATACAACCATTTCTTGTTCTTTTGCCCATTCTACAAGTCTGTTTCCTCTTTTGTTTCGCTCTAACAGAACTGCTATATTATGGATTATTTGATTCACCAAGTGAATAGGCACAATTGTCACGAACAGAAATAACATATAATGGGAGATGCTTGTAGAGATTAAAAACAAGAATCGCCATGGCGAAAGTGCCTTTAGCAAGATGAAAAACATAATCTACATATATATATATATATATATATATATATATATATATATATATATATATATATATATATATATATATATATATATATATATATATATATATAAATGCAATGTCTGTCTGTCTGTCTGTCTGTCTGTCTGTCCGTCCGTCCGTCCGTCCGTCCGTCCGTCTGTCTGTCTGTCGTCTGTCTGTCTGTCTGTCTGTGATTGATGCGCTCGAGAACGGTCCATCCGATTGAGATGACATTTTTTACACGTCTTCTTCTCATTCTGGTGCTGCCAACTGTCAGGTTGTTAGTGTACTAACAGTTATTTACGTAATAAAATTTACATTCTAATTTATATATATAGCTAGGGGACTTAACTTAAGCAAAATTATATCAAAGGACATAACTTTTAGTAGCATTGTCTATATATTTTATAAATAATTGTTGCATTCTGCTCAAAGCTTTATAAAATGTTTATCTACAGTTATCTACTGGCATATGCGTTTATAATAAATAATGATAAATCTTTTAAGGCATTTTCAAAGTTTTCGTAAAAATAATGCATCTATTTTAAATATGGGAAATATTTTCTAACTCATCTTTTATTTCTCTTCGACATCTACACAGTCATCCAGCATTTATTGGGTTTTCGTGATATCTTGGTAAGTTTACGTTCAGTAGTTTCAGATTGCCCTATTTAGTTATTGGGATGAAGATTGTTCTCTTCCAATCTGTTCGCCATATTTATGGGAACGGGAGCCTATATGACTCATTTGAATTAATGAGGACGCCCCCCATCAGGGACGGCCCGAAGCCGTGGGCGGGTCGCCTTTTTTGGGAACGGGAGCAGGAACCAAATATGAATTAAATGATGACGCTCTCCGCCAGGGGCTGTGCGAAGCCGGGCCTTGTAGATTATCTATCTACCGTAGATAGATAGATAGATAGATAGATAGATAGATAGATAGATAGATAGATATACGGATAGTTGGACAGACAGACAGACAGACAGACAGACAGACAGACAGACAGACAGATAGATAGATAGATAGATATATATATATATATAGATAGATAGATAGATAGATAGATAGATAGATAGATAGATAGATAGATAGATAGATAGATAGATAGATAGATAGATAGATTGATTGATCCCCGCCAGGGACTGGGCGAAGCCGTGCCGGGTCCTCTAGATGGATGGATGGATGGATGGATGGATAGACAGCCGGGCTGACAGACAGACAGACAGACAGACAGACAGACAGACAGACAGACAGACAGACAGACAGGACAGATAGACAGACAGACAGACAGACAGATGGATAGATCACGCCAGGAGCTGGGCGAAGCCGGGCCGGGTCAGCTGGTGACCAATAAAATGATGTCACTTGAAATGAGAAAAAGAGTGTTAAGATGCTACATAGAGACTGTACTTATGTATGGATGTGAAGCTTGGACAATGACCAGTCAAGCTTAAAAGCATATGATGGCTGTGAAAATGTTGTTTCTTAGGAGAATGCAAACACTTCCATGGACAGACAGAAAAACCAATGACCAAGTACTACAAGAAACAAATGAAAATCGTAAATGATTAGAGACATTAGACGTAGTTGGACGTTATGAGAAGAAATAAATTGGAGAACTTGGTGACAACTGGCAAGATCGTGAGGAAGAGAACAAGGGGAAGACAGAGAAGTAAATACCTGGAAGGCGTGACGACGTGGTATGGTCGAGACAGGAACACTGAGCTGATTAACGACTATGGTGATCGAGTAAAATGGCGAGTCATGACCACCACGCTTACCGGCATAGCACATGATGGATGGATATTATTGATTAGTCCATGTGGAGGAAGGCTACCAACAGACATGTAACTAATACATTAGGAAAAGGATATCGTCATGCGCCAGTATTGGGTATTGGGTATATTACGTAAGTGCAATAATTTTAGACTTGGAGGGGATTCAAACACATCTTTCAGCCACATCACTGCAGCGACGCATATAGACCTATGTAAAAATAAGCACCAATTAACCTTACAAATTATAATGGTTTGGCCGTGTTGAAAGAATGAAAGCAAACAGGTAGACAAATATGCGCATTAGTAATTAATTAATTATCATTTGATTATTCCCACCGCCCTTTGTACATATACTTAAGGAAAGCCAGTGTTGAATTAGTTACAAAAAATAATTGATTATTCTGTAATGTAATAACAACAAAAGGGATACAATGAAATATTATCAGGCTGTACTTGCAGTATAGACTTTACAAGTTCAGGAACTGGAAAACAGAAGAGGAAGCAAATTAGTTGGTATTTATGTGTGTATTCTGTAGGAAGTGGGGAAATTTTCTCACAGACTACAATGGCACATTTGTAGCCTCTTTAATTTGATGTGTGTATGCTGAATAAAACGTGTCTAATTGTACAATTGCTGAATTTTCTTTTACCAACATTTTGATAGTTCAAATATTGTGCGAGGTTTTAGGGAGTTTGGCCTAATGTAGTAGCTGGCATGTATGTCTGCCACACCGGTGGTACGTATTCGAATCTCCATCTCGACAATGGGATAAACAAAAACAAACAACTTGGTCTCCTACCGCTATCCCAGTATAAAATATATAACATTGAATTATATTACGCGATTGAAAAAACTAAACTGACATTAACATTCCCGAATCTGACTCTGTCGGGCATTGTAAAGCAAAGATCACATTTATATGCATGGTAGTTCCATGGGGCTACAAAGCTATATGATTAGTAATGTCTGTGTTTTGTTTAGATTTGGTTAAGGAACATATTCATCGCACATGAATATTTCCATAAGCGCCATATTTTCACATTTTTGCACCCACAGATAGCGCAAGGAGCATATCTGCACAGTACACCAATTCCATAGCAATGGCGATTATCCAAGTGCACGTATATCAGAATAACAACTACGCCGGATCAGAGAAAGAATATCACCCTTTTAGTTTGCAAAAATTCACACAATCTTGACTGTGATCGAACCAGGTCTAGCAGAGGCGACCGCTAGGCTAAACCCCCGCCCCCCCCCCCCCTTCCACACACACACACACATACCATTTGTGTTTAATTATTTAATTTAAACATTTCTTTTATTGTACTATATTGCATGTTACCGGACAATTACGAATTTTTAATCTTGGCTCATTTTGATTTCTCTTTTTACTTTGAACTCGAGCATCTACACACTTGCTACTAGTAATGAGTTCACTTGAATGATTTTTGTGGGTGACGGTCAACTTTCCCTGTTGACAATTCCTTGCCATTGTAGCATGATGTCTTCAGACGTTCGCATCCCCAGTCCATTTACATTTCTCAATAATTAGTAGTTAACCACAGTAAGCCGTCTTGATACCCTAACTAAAAATAGAATCGAAGATTCTAGTTTAGGGAAGGAAGATGAATGGTGGGGACTCAATTTGATTGGGTAACCCTTGGGCTGGTAACGCTCCTTAATACATAATTAGCCCGCAGTCGAAGCATTGATTCCATCCAGTAAGAACGTGTTCAAGATGCAGTGGTAAAACTTGCCCAAGAGCATTCTTGGGATGTGGTCATCTGCACTTCAGGTACCTAAATCATTTAATATGTTATGTGTAAACCTGATGAAGTGAGAGAGAGAAAACGAATGGCCGAGTATTTTCTTGAGAAAATGTGAAAGAAGACAGAACTTCGTTGTACAGTGACTCTAAAACTGCCGCTCAAAACCTGTCATGTCTACCGCAGTGAAAATTCTTACCATGTCTATTGTCTGTCTGATTTGATGATTTGCATATGCTTATGACTGTAAACTACGCTCAATGCATATTGCAAAACCTTTGTGCGCTCTGAACATTCGTTGAGTGCCTATCATGCCCATTCTTAACCAAACTGTCCCTTTGCTCTTGAGATTTACCTTTGGCAGTTCTTTTTCAGAATGTGTGATGTAATACTGCATGTAATTTCTCCCTTATAAGGCTGAGAATGTTTGGGTGAATGAGATGGTAATTATATAATTAACTTTCATTTTTGTAAAAGTAAAGACGCTTATTATACCCATGTTTGCAGGACTGCATTGCACTTTAGAAATTACAAAGTCCCTGTAAGTCTGGTGACTGTATTACGATCAAGAAAATTGTCAAAAGCATTTTAAAGAGTTGCCTGGGATGCAATTTTTCTTTGAGTTATGCACTGGTCCTTTTCAACAATAGTTTAGGTTTATATGAGCTACATTCCAATGAGGAGCAATATGTGGCATAACCCACAGTGTTTAGTCAGCTGAATACAGGGAAGCTCTGCTATTTGTCAGGGAAAATTCATGTTTTCTTTCATTATGTGTATTCCACATGTGAAGGCAATTCAGTGCATGATTTCTGCCATACAATGCCTACTTCTTGGGCTTAATCACACTGTCTGTTCCATGGTACACCGGCCCTGTGATCTACTCATTGTGAGAATTTACAAGATAATTGTGTGAAGCTGCCTCTGATTGGAGTATGTGCCTATGACTTCACGGTTTTTGGGGTGAACCTGGAGAAAGGATATAACCCCAAACCCCCAAATAAAATTGCACTTTATCATCAGTGAGAGGCGGGTGTTCGAAATCCACTCCCCCTTTTTCCCCCCCATTCCCTCTGAATCTGTGATAGTACTGTAAACTATGACCATGTTAAACAGATGTAAAACAATGTTGCACCTTTGTTTATTAACAGAGAATGAGGAAGATGGGGGAGGCCTTTCAATTACCAGGACAACTCCAGGGAAGTCCTGAGTCTAGTCTTCAACTCCAGCTGAAAAGTCAAACTCCAAAAAGTACCACATGAACAACAGGTTGCAAATGTTCAGCCTGAATCCACTAATTCTGGCCTATACAGATGGCACTGAAGAAATAGTTTTTGATGAGAAGCCTAAAACAGGGATACTCTCCAATTTTGTAAAAGCCCCAGGCTATATCTTCAAGATAAATTAAAGAAGAAACCTTAAGAGGAGAGATTACCTGGTTTTCAGCATGTCACTACTGGCTAAGAGTGGACATTAAAGGTGCACTTGGAGCAGACTTATCACAGCTTATTATTAATATTGGCTGAAAGCTAAAGGAGCAGAAGTTAATACATAGAGCAAATTCCCAAAAAGGATTAGTGATAATTAGGTGTGGTGATTCAGTTACATCAAACCTTTTGTGGGAGATAGACTGGCAGAGAAGAATGATGGGACATAATAGTTTTTAGATCTTCATCTACTGAAAAGTAAAACTAATCCCAAATTATCAACTTTGCGACAGTCTACTCACCCTTCGGAAGGACATGTTTGTCACTTGCTTCGGACTAGTCAAAGTAGGGAATAGCCCGAACTGGAAAAACATTATGGGGAAAGCTGAAACCTGAGACATTCCCAACACCTTCATTGGTGCTAAAAGACGGTACACGGATCAGTAAAGCAGTGTCTCCCTATACTTGTGCCCGGCTATAGGTTTATCATGTGGTTTCCTCATTTGACGGTTGGAAAAGTGATAGCATGATTAAAGTGTTGTGGTGTAGGATATCTTGATAAAGTAGAGATGTGAAGGAGGAGGGTTTGTTTTAGATTAATGTTTCTGTGGGGATATTGAGTGATGTGTTTGGGTTGTCATAGATAATGTCACTATAATTTGCATATAAACTTATATTTGAGATGTAAATTTTTGGCAGAATATGAAGCCTGAGTCTTCACTTGACCTCATCAGACATTAATAAAAGATTAGTTGTAAGAGAACAGTTTTGAGATATATGTCCCTGTGATTGTCTTGTCAAACTGGTGTCAAGCATCTTCATGGTGACTGTTACTTACTGTTGTGGTTGGTTACAGAGATTGGGGAAAGTTCTGTGTGGTTGTTGTCAAGTATCTTCCATGATGTATGACTTGTCTAATCTGTTGGTGTGATCATTCCTTTGTGAATGTTTGTCCAACTGTTGTCAAGATCTTCTCATGTTGATGTCTTGTTCAACCAGTGTAGAATACAGTTGTTGTTGTTTATGTTCACTACAATGGTACAATTGTCAATGTGATCATTTGTCCAAGTGTCTTGTGTCACTTGAAATAAGTAATGAGATCAAAATGAGGTTGGCGACAGAGCACAGTAGCTGGAAGATGAGAGAACTGCTTTCATTGGTTACTGTGGCAACTGCCAAGATCTCTATATATGGCCTAGAAGAGAAATCCTCAATACATAATTCTGTGTAGAACTTAACTTAGGTCTAATTTCTCACAGTGGGGTACTCGATGAGCCAAAATTCTGAATGGTTTCTCTACAAGGGTTATGCGAGAATAAATATCAATACCTCTATACAACACTTGCTGTTACTAACCTGTATCTTTTTATAGAGAGATATACTTTATAGAACTTCACTCATTGGAACTTCTGTAATTCTCTATAAACCCCAAAAAACCTCACAGCCATCAAGCGATTCGTCTCCGACATTGGGGTATTTTTATTTTATGTCTTCAATTTTAAATGACAAAAAATTCGCATTCTTATACAATTGTCCATGTTACTTTACGATGACGTAGTGTTTTATCTAACTGCCCTATGTTCTGTATGTATAGACGTTTTGACCTAAAATACAAATATAAAGTTAAAGTAAACTTTGATCACATAACAAAAACTACTGTTAGGTGTATTCAGAAAACTGTTACAGCTTAAGAATTAAGTCTTCACTATTTAAGGCCATATAACAATGTGGTAGAGTAGTCAGCCCCTTTACTCGCTGATTTCCCTTTCCCCAAAAAAAATTCGCAGACACTTCGGGAAGTTGTCTCATACCTATTATATAAGGTGGATCGACTCCGGAGCCGCACTATTGGAAAAAAAGATCTGCTACTGCTGGGGATTGAACCAGCAGTCTTGGGACGTTAATTTTAGCAACCTTCCTTGACGAGAGAATTCGAATAACACAAGGAAATATCTCTCCATTATTGTCCTAAACATACGAGGATCACGTCAGAGATCTGGAATAGAAGATTGACATATTGGGAAACTTGACTCCAGTCACCGCACTGAATAACGTGCCATGTCGTGACCTGTTGATGTCTGTAATATGAGTACATGCTTTTTGTTATGGTTATGAATATAATGATGGGGTGTCTTTTCTGTTAAGATACAAGCTTTTTATACTTAATATGGTTAAATTTTCCATGTTTTAGTTGCTTTTGGGTTTTTTGTCATTTTCGTTTCCGCAATAGTGTGTATACTGTTTATTTCGATAGAAGGTGACATTATTGAGTCAAAACAGCTCGAATGTCTACGCAAAATCTGTATAAGATCATATAAAAATTGTTGTTTGTTTTTGTTTTATCCAATTGTCTCACATGATTCGACATATAGCTTGGTCTAAAGCAGAACCAGGGCCGCGGGCCACTGTGGCCGCCAGCTGTCAGAAGTGGCACGCGAGGCTCGTTATTTAATATAATATATTTAATAATTTAAAATGCACTAGGAGAGCCCGTCAGCGTGCAATAATTTGCGCCTGTTCAGTTCGCAATGAAACATTTATGAAGTTCCCATATCCCAGCTGCCGACCAATAAGAGTGCGCAAAACCTTTAGTAGTGTAATTGATTTACAAAAGTAATTGATTGATATGCAATTCTGCAATGAGATGTAAATTCCTGGGTCTACCTGCTCACCTTCAGCTGATCATATATCATTTATATATATATATAAAATATATATATATATATAATATATATATATATATATATTATATATATATATATATATATATATATATAATAATATATATATATATATATATATATATATTAAAATATGATATATTATATATTATATATATATATATTATATATATATATATATATATATATATATATAATATATATATATATATATATATATATATATATATATATATATATATATATATATATATATATATATATATATATATATATATATATATATATAGATGATATATGATCAGCTGAAGGTGAAGCAGGTAGACCCAGGAATTTACATCTCATTGCAGAATTGCATATCAAATCAATTACTTTGTGTAAATCAATCACGCTACTAATGATTTTGCGCACTCTTATTGGTCGGCAAGGCTGGGATATGGGAACTTCATAATGTTTCATTGCGAACTGAACAGGCGCAAATTATTGCACGCTGACGGGGCTCTCCTAGTGCATTTTTTAAATTATTAAAATATATTATATTAAATAACGAGGCCTCGCGTGCCACTTTCTGACAGCTGGCGGGCCACAGTGGCCCGCGGGCCCTGGTTCTGCTTTAGACCAAGCTATATGTCGAATCATGTGAGACAATTGGATAAAACAAAAACAAACAAACAATTTTTATATGATCTTATACAGATTTTGCGTAGACATTCGAGCTGTTTTGACTCAATAATGTCACCTTCTATCGAAATAAACAGTATACACACTATTGCGGAAACGAAAAATGACTAAAAACCAAAGCAACTAAAACAATGGAAAATTTAACCATATTAAGTATAAGAAGCTTGTATCTTAACAGAAAAGAAACACCATCATTATATTCATAACCATAACAAAAAAAGCATGTACTCATATTACAGACATCAACAGGTCACGACATGGCACGTTATTCAGTGCGGTGACTGAGTCAAGTTTCCCAATATGTCAATCTTCTATTCCAGATCTCTGACGTGATCCTCGTATGTTTAGGACAATAATGGAGAGATATTGCCTTGTGTTATTCGAATTCTCTCGTCAAGGAAGGTTGCTAAAAATTAACGTCCAAGACTCTGGTTCAATCCCCAGCAGTAGCAGGATCTTGTTTTTCCAATAGTGCGGCTCCGGAGTCGATCCCACCTTATATAATAGGTATGAGACAACTTCCAGAAGTGTCTGCGAATTTTTTGGGAAGGCAAATCAGCGAGTAAGGGAGCTGACTACTCTACCACATTGTTATATGGCCTTAAATATGTGAAGACTTAATTCTTAAAGCTGTAACAGTATCTGAATACACTCTAACAGTAGTGTTTGTTATGTGATAACGTTTACTTTACTTTATATTTGTATTGGAGGTCAAAACGTCTATACATACAGAACATAGGACAGTTGAGATAAAACACTACGTCATCGTAAAGTAACATGGACAATTGTATAAGAATGCGAATTCTTGTCAGTAAATTGAAGACATAAATTAAAAATACCCCAGATGTCGGAGACGAATCGCTTGATGGCTGTGAGGTTTTTTGAGGGTTTATAGAGAATTACAGAAGTTCCAATGAGTGAAGTTCTATAAAGTATATCTCTCTATAAAAGATACAGGTTAGTAACAGCAAGTGTTGTATAGAGGTATTGATATTTATTCTCGCATAACCCTTGTAGAGAAACCATTCAGAATTTTGGCTCATCGAGTACCCCCACTGTGAGAAATTAGACCTAAGTTAAGTTCTACACAGAATTATGTATTGATGATTTCTCTTCTAGGCCATATATAGAGATCTTGGCAGTTAGCCACAGTAACCAATGAAAGCAGTTCTCTCATCTTCCAGCTAACTGTGCTCTGGTCGCCAACCTCATGTTTGATCTCATTACTTATTTCAAGTGACACAAGACACTTGGACAAATGATCACATTGACAATTGTACCATTGTAGTGAACATAAACAACAACAACTGTATTCTACACTGGTTGAACAAGACATCAACATGAGAAGATCTTGACAACAGTTGGACAAACATTCACAAAGGAATGATCACACCAACAGATTAGACAAGTCATACATCATGGAAGATACTTGACAACAACCACACAGAACTTTCACCATCTCTGTAACCAACCACAACAGTAGAGTAACAGTCACCATGAAGATGCTTGACACCAGTTTGACAAGACAATCACAGGGACATATATCTCAAAACTGTTCTCTTACAACTAATCTTTTATTAATGTCTGATGAGGTCAAGTGAAGACTCAGGCTTCATATTCTGCCAAAAATTTACATCTCAAATATAAGTTTATATGCAAATTATAGTGACATTATCTATGACAACCCAAACACATCACTCAATATCCCCACAGAAACATTAATCTAAAATAAACCCTCCTCCTTCACATCTCTACTTATCATAGATATCCTACACCACAACACTTTAATCATGCTATCACTTTTCCAACCGTCAAATGAGGAAACCACATGATAAACCTATAGCCGGGCACAAGTATAGGGAGACACTGCTTTACTGATCCGTGTACCGTCTTTTAGCACCAATGAAGGTGTTGGGAATGTCTCAGGTTTCAGCTTTCCCCATAATGTTTTTCCAGTTCAGTCTATTCCCTACTTTGACTAGTCCGAAGCAAGTGACAAACATGTCCTTCCGAAGGGTGAGTAGACTGTGCGCAAAGTTGATAATTTGGGATTAGTTTTACTTTTCAGTAGATGAAGATCTAAAAACTATTATGTCCCATCATTCTTCTCTGCCAGTCTATCTCCCACAAAAGGTTGTGATGTAACTGAATCACCACACCTAATTATCACTAATCCATTTTTGGGAATTTGCTCTATGTATTAACTTCTGCTCCTTTAGCTTTCAGCCAATATTAATAATAAGCTGTGATACAGTCTGCTCCAAGTGCACCTTTAATGTCCACTCTTAGCCAGTAGTGACATGCTGAAAACCAGGTAATCTCTCCTCTTAAGGTTTCTTCTTTAATTTATCTTGAAGATATAGCCTGGGGCTTTACAAAATTGGAGAGTATCCCTGTTTTAGGCTTCTCATCAAAGACTATTTCTTCAGTGCCATCTGTATAGACCAGAATTAGTGGATTCAGGCTGAACATTTGCAACCTGTTGTTCATGTGGTACTTTTTGGAGTTTGACTTTTCAGCTGGAGTTGAAGACTAGATCTCAGGACTTCCCTGGAGTTGTCCTGGTAATTGAAAGGCCTCCCCCATCTTCCTCATTCTCTGTTAATAAACAAAGGTGCAACATGTGTTTTACATCTGTTTAACATGGTCATAGTTATACAGTACTATCACAGATTCAGAGTGGAATGGGAGGGGCAGGGGGAGTGTGATATTCGAACACCCGCCTCTCACTGATGATGAAGTGCAATTTTATTTGGGGGTTTGGGGTTATATCCTTTCTCCAGGTTCATCCCCAAAACCGTGAAGTCATAGGCACATACTCCCAATCAGAGGCAGCTTCACACAATTATCTTGTAAATTCTCACAATGAGTAGATCACAGGGACCGGTGTACCATGAGAACAGACAGTGTGATTAAGCCCAAGAAGTAGGCATTGTATGGCAGAAATCATGCACTAGAATTGCCTTCACATGTGGAATACACATAATGAAAGAAAACATGAATTTTCCCTGACAAATAGCACGAGTCTTCCCATGTATTCAGCTGACTAAACACTGTAGGTTATGCCACATATTGCTCCTCATTGGAATGTAGCTCATATAAACCTAAACTATTGTTGCAAAGGACCAGTGCATAACGTCAAAGAGAAATTGCATCCCAGGCAACTCTTTATGAATGCTTTTGACAATTTTCTTGATCGTAATACAGTCACCAGACATTACATGGACTTTGTAATTTCTAAAGTGCAATGCAGTCCTGCAAACATGGATATTATAAGCGTCTTTACGTTTACAAATATGAGAAGTTAATTATATAATTACCATCTCATTCACTCAAACATTCTCAGCCATTATAAGGGAGAAATTACATGCAGTATGTAGCATCACACATTCTGAAACAGAACTGCCAAAGGTAACTCTCAAGAGCAAGGTACAGTTTGGTTAAGAATGGTCATGATAGGCACTCAACGAATGTTCAGAGCGCACAAAGGTTTTGCAATATGCATTGAGCGTAGTTTACAGTCATAAGCATATGCAAATCATCAAATCAGACAGACAATAGACATGGTAAGAATGTTTCACTGCTGCGGTAGACATGACAGGTTTTGAGCGGCAGTTTTAGAGTCACTGTACAACGAAGTTCTGTCTTCTTTCACATTTTCTCAAGAAAATACTCGGCCATTCGTCTCTCTCTCTCTCACTTCATCAGGTTTACACATAACATATTAAATGATTTAGGTACCTGAAGTGCAGATGACCACATCCCAGAGAATGCTCTTGGGCAAGTTTTACCACTGCATCTTGAACACGTTCTTACGGGATGGAATCAATGCTTCGACTGGCGGGCTAATTATGTATTAAGGAGCGTTACCAGCCCAAGGGTTACCCAATCAAATTGAGTCCCCACCATTCATCTTCCTTCCCCTAAACTAGAATCTTCGATTCTATTTTTAGTTAGGGTATCAAGACGGCTTACTGTGGTTAACTACTAAGTATTGAGAAATGTAAATGGACTGGGGATGCGAACGTCTGAAGACATCATGCTACAATGGCAAGGAATATTGGCAACAGGGAAAGTTGACCGTCACCCACAAAAATCAGTCAAGTGAACTCATTACTAGTAGCAAGTGTGTAGATGCTCGAGTTCAAAGTAAAAAGAGAAATCAAAATGAGCCAAGGATTAAAAATTCGTAATTGTCCGGTAACATGCAATATAGTACAATAAAAGAAATGTTTAAATTAAATAATTAAACACAAATGGTATGTGTGTGTGTGTGTGGAAGGGGGGGGGGGGGGGGGGCGGGGGTTTAGCCTAGCGGTCGCCTCTGGCTAGACCTGGTTCGATTCACAGTCAAGATTGTGTGAATTTTTGCAAACTAAAAAGGGTGATATTCTTTCTCTGATCCCGGCGTAGTTGTTATTCTGATATACGTGCACTTGGATAATCGCCATTGCTATGGAATTGGTGTACTGTGCAGATATGCTCCTTGCGCTATCTGTGGGTGCAAAAATGTGAAAATATGGCGCTTATGGAAATATTCATGTGCGATGAATATGTTCCTTAACCAAATCTAAACAAAACACAGACATTACTAATCATATAGCTTTGTAGCCCCAGGGAACTACCATGCATATAAATGTGATCTTTGCTTTACAATGCCCGACAGAGTCAGATTCGGGAATGTTAATGTCAGTTTAGTTTTTCAATCGCGGTAATATAATTCAATGTTATATATTTTATACTGGGATAGCGGTAGGAGACCAAGTTGTTGTTTTTGTTTATCCCATTGTCGAGATGGAGATTCGAATACGTACCACCGGTGTGGCAGACATACATGCCAGCTACTACATTAGGCCAAACTCCCTAAAACCTCGCACAATATTTGAACTATCAAAATGTTGGTAAAAGAAAATTCAGCAATTGTACAATTAGACACGTTTTTATTCAGCATACACACATCAAATTAAAGAGGCTACAAATGTGCCATTGTAGTCTGTGAGAAAATTTCCCCACTTCCTACAGAATACACACATAAATACCAACTAATTTGCTTCCTCTTCTGTTTCCAGTTCCTGAACTTGTAAGAGTCTATACTGCAAGTACAGCCTGATAATATTTCATTGTATCCCTTTTGTTGTTATTACATTACAGAATAATCAATTATTTTTGTAACTAATTCAACACTGGCTTTCCTTAAGTATATGTACAAAGGGCGGTGGGAATAATCAAATGATAATTAATTAATTACTAATGCGCATATTTGTCTACCTGTTTGCTTTCATTCTTTCAACACGGCCAAACCATTATAATTTGTAAGGTTAATTGGTGCTTATTTTTACATAGGTCTATATGCGTCGCTGCAGTGATGTGGCTGGAAAGATGTGTTTGAATCCCCTCCAAGTCTAAAATTATTGCACTTACGTATATACCCAATACCCAATACTGGCGCATGACGATATCCTTTTCCTAATGTATTAGTTACATGTCTGTTGGTAGCCTTCCTCCACATGGACTAATCAATAATATCCATCCATCATGTGCTATGCCGGTAAGCGTGGGTGGTCATGACTCGCCATTTTACTCGATCACCATAGTCGTTAATCAGCTCAGTGTTCCTGTCTCGACCATACCACGTCGTCACGCCTTCCAGGTATTTACTTCTCTGTCTTCCCCTTGTTCTCTTCCTCACGATCTTGCCAGTTGTCACCAAGTTCTCCAATTTATTTCTTCTCATAACGTCCAAAAAATGTTGACTGTCTACGTCTAATGTCTCTAATCAATTTACGATTTTCATTTGTTTCTTGTAGTACTTGGTCATTGGTTTTTCTGTCTGTCCATGGAAGTGTTTGCATTCTCCTAAGAAACAACATTTTCACAGCCATCATATGCTTTTAAGCTTGACTGGTCATTGTCCAAGCTTCACATCCATACATAAGTACAGTCTCTATGTAGCATCTTAACACTCTTTTTCTCATTTCAAGTGACATCATTTTATTGGTCACCAGCTGACCCGGCCCGGCTTCGCCCAGCTCCTGGCGTGATCTATCCATCTGTCTGTCTGTCTGTCTGTCTATCTGTCTGTCTGTCTGTCTGTCTGTCTGTCTGTCTGTCTGTCTGTCTGTCTGTCTGTCTGTCAGCCCGGCTGTCTATCCATCCATCCATCCATCCATCCATCTAGAGGACCCGGCACGGCTTCGCCCAGTCCCTGGCGGGGATCAATCAATCTATCTATCTATCTATCTATCTATCTATCTATCTATCTATCTATCTATCTATCTATCTATCTATCTATCTATCTATCTATATATATATATATATCTATCTATCTATCTATCTGTCTGTCTGTCTGTCTGTCTGTCTGTCTGTCTGTCTGTCTGTCCAACTATCCGTATATCTATCTATCTATCTATCTATCTATCTATCTATCTATCTATCTATCTACGGTAGATAGATAATCTACAAGGCCCGGCTTCGCACAGCCCCTGGCGGAGAGCGTCTCATTTAATTCATATTTGGTTCCTGCTCCCGTTCCCAAAAAAGGCGACCCGCCCCGGCTTCGCCCAGTCCCTGATGGGGGGCGTCTCATTTAATTCAAATTAGTCATATAGGCTCCCGTTCCCATAAATATGGCGAACAGATTGGAAGAGAACAATCTTCATCCCAATAACTAAATAGGGCAATCTGAAACTACTGAACGTAAACTTACCAAGATATCACGAAAACCCAATATATGCTGGGATGACTGTGTAGATGTCGAAGAGAAATAAAAAGATGAGTTAGAAAATATTCACATATTTAAAATAGATGCATTATTTTTACGAAAACTTTGAAAATGCCTAAAAGATTTTATCATTATTATTATAACGCATATGCCAGTAGATAACTGTAGATAAACATTTTATAAAGCTTTGAGCAAAATGCAACAATTATTTATAAAATATATAACAATGCTACTAAAAGTTATGTCCTTTGATATAATTTTGCTTAAGTTAAGTCCCCTAGCTATATATATAAATTAGAATGTAAATTTTATTACGTAAATAACTGTTAGTACACTAACAACCTGACAGTTGGCAGCACCAGAATGAGAAGAAGACGTGTAGAAATGTCATCTCAATCGGATGGACCGTTCTCGAGCGCATCAATCACAGACAGACAGACAGACAGACAGACAGACAGACAGACGGACGGACGGACGGACGGACGGACGGACAGACAGACAGACAGACAGACAGACAGACATTGCATTTATATATATATTATATATATATATATATATATATATATATATATATATATATATATATATATATATATATATATATATATATATATATATATGTAGATTATGTTTTTCATCTTGCTAAAGGCCACTTTCGCCATGGCGATTCTTGTTTTAATCTCTACAAGCATCTCCCATTAGATGTTATTTCTGTTCGGTGACAATTGTGCCTATTCACTTGGTGAATCAAATAATCCATAATATAGCAGTTCTGTTAGAGCGAAACAAAAGAGGAAACAGACTTGTAGAATGGGCAAAAGAACAAGAAATGGTTGTAGGAAACACCAGGTTTAAACAACATCCATAATATAACAGTGATAGCGAAACGAAATAAGAAACAGACTTGCAGAATGGGCAAGAGAACAAGAAATGGTTGTAGGAAACACCTGGTTTAAACAATATCCTAGAAGATTATGGACATGGAAGAGTCCAGACAGCAGGATTATAAACCAGATAGATAATATCCTGATTAGCAGAAGGTTTCGAAAATGCGCTAACAGTCTTAAAAACAGTTCCAAATGAAGACTGTTACAGTGATCACAGATTAATTACAGGCAGACTGAGGGTAAAGTTAAAGAAAGTCAAGAATACAACCGGAAACACTAAATATGATTTGCGCAAATTGAAAACTGACAAAGAAATACAAGATAATTTTAACATAGAAGTAAAGAACAAATTTAATATATTGTCTGATCTAGAGATCCTATTTCAAGATGAGGATGATCAGTGGGAAATATTAAAGAATTCAATCAGTTTAGCTGCAGAAAAAAAAAAACTATTGGAAAATTAAATTAAGTGGTCGTCAGACATGAATGATAGAAGAAATTTTACAGTTAATCGAAACAAGACGACAGAACAAAACTAATCTTGCCAAATGTAAGAAAATTCACAGATAAGTCGGCACATTATGTAAGGAGGCAAAAGAAGCATGGCTCGAGAAAAATTGCATAGAAATTGAAAAAAACAATACAACAGTAACCATACCAAACTAATGGACAAAAGAATTCAGGAGCTTACTAATCAAAGAACACATACATCAGCAGGCTGCCTAAAAACAAAAGATGGAAATATCATAATAGAAAAAGATCAGATTTTACACGTATGGTCAGATTATTGAAATACCTTTATGATGATAACAGGGAAGAACAGTATGATGTTCAATATAATAATGAAGGACCATCAATTTTGAAGATGGAGGTTGTGGGATGTGGATTTTAATTTATGAGAATATTATGTTAAGTTTGTCTAGGGGCTTTAGTTGATTCTCTGGTCACCGTTAGAATGCAAGGTGATCTGGGAAATTTACCACAAATACAAGGAGAAAACATTTCAATCCTTGAAACAATGGGATCTCTGTGTAGGTTTCCCCTCCCACTTCATCACCCTTTAAATTTACTATAGTGTTAGAGGATATTGATTGTTTACAATATATAAAACACCCACGGTTGAACATACATCAACACTGTAATGGCAATGTCCCATGGTTTCTAAAGAAATGGATGACAAATAATACAACACTGGCATTAACCTACTGTGTATGTTAAAATGTTTATAACATATTTACAAACAAAAATACAAACAACAAAAGGAGAAGGGGAAAGGAGTTGGTGTCCACGTTCCACTATCCCTCGTTGCTTGGTGTAGAGCCATTCTGAATATAAATGTGAGTAAGATATTTTCTCACTCTGTATTATATTCTATGTTGGTACTGGGACTATTAGATGAGTGAAGCCATTCCTTCCATCCAAACATGTTGATATTACCTCTCTCTACTTGAAGAGAATAACCTATACATAATCTCAGTTGTTTCTAATGCCGCGTCTTCCTTCCGTCGCTATAATCAGCATTAGGCCAAGGCTATTCAACATAGTCTTCTTATGTACTGACATGCACAAGGATTCTTACATCAACATCATCGTGTCCCCAGTGGTAACATTAAAATGTATATTTCCCACGGTAAAGAGTAACAATCAGGACAGAATATAAATCTCATAACAGAGAAAAACAAACATGTACATTTCTCTGATATTAACTACATGATAATCATAATAATAATTATTATTATCATAATGATAATAATGCAGGAGCCAATGTTTTTGGATTACCTCATTTGTTAATCCATAAACTAGATTATCATTTTTCCCCAGGGCTTACAGCAGCCTGGGGTTAGTGAACGCGGTGATATATTTTACCAATTTCTGCTATTTGTAAGCAAATTTCTTATTTATTAGAAATGGTTTATGCAGCCTGATAAGTGTTCGGAACATAATATAATTCCAGTTGTCCATTACCCTTGATGCGGTGTGGCTAAAGGCTTGGTTATATCAAGCGTTTTCGTTTTTTCATGGGATTATAATTATATTCTCCCACATGGCAATTCCCTAGCAATATTTTATTAAATGATTACATGTCTATCACCCATATTGAGTGGTTACTAATATGTTAACAAGAAGATTATACCACAATTTAGCAAGATAGTTTCAAGTTGCAGATTAGAAATTAGCAAAAACAAATTCTCTACTATGAAGTATGTTCATAAGATGTGTAATCAAAAGTCTGCTTCCACATGGAGAAGAGTTTCTGAAATGTGCTTCTGAAATGAGTTGAATACACTACAGTACACATAATATTAATAGATTATAAGTATTGCTAGTGAGATATAGGTTCACAATGCCTATAAGAGATTTTAACATAGGAATTAGAAATTTTAAGCATGTAAATTTGATAGCGTGGTACCGCATGACGATCAGTAGTAAAAATCAATCAGACTCTAGTTTACAAGAATTGTTAATTTATAATTTTAAACAATTCTTAATTAAACACAATGGTATATGTTCCTTATAAAAATACATAAATACGTATTACTAATGTAGATTTAACATACCAATTGCTGCGGAGAATTATGTTTTTAGGGCTAAAATAGCCCATCCCTGAAGGGAAAGGCCGACGTCTGCTTCCTTTGTTCGCTTCAACAAAAATGGACACTCTGATTCCTTTGTCTTAAAATTAGTCCCGATCTTGCCAGGTACGTGAACCAAACTAAGGCCAACATTTAAACTAATGCCAAATAAATTTGGCTGTGCCACGGTCAGTCTATCGCTGTTTTTATTCCCCCAAATTAAGATATTTAAACAGTAATCCCTAGGGTCTGTGATATTTTTAAGGGCGTCAATGCTAGGAAAGGGTAACGACGTTTTAATATGCGACAGAGGTTCAGAATGCTCTTAACCATATGAAATCTGGCACGACCCCCTGTTAAGACAGCATCGCAACAGAAATTATTAATGCTTTAGAAGAATATGTAATAGTTGTTACCAGACTCCTGAATACCATATATGATACTGGAGATATACTTCATGAATTATGTAATTCTGTATTTGTTGCAATCCCAAAGAAATCAGGAGCCTTGGAATGTGATCAACATCGAACAAGTAGTATAATGAGTCACATCACGAAGATTTTGCTAAGATTTATCATGCAAAGAGTTAGGAAGAAAATACAACCTGAAATAGGAGAGGAACAATGTGGGTTTGTAGAAGGCAAAGGTACAGTAAATGCTGTGTATATACTGAGAACAGTAATTGAACGTTCTATAGAAGTAAACAAAAATCTACACCTCTGCTTTATTGACTACACAAAGGATTTCGATAAAGTGAGACATGTCGACATGATAAGGATGCTTTAAGATGCTTACAAATTGATGGAAAAGAACTTAGACTTGTAAAAACCATACATTGGAAACAACAAGCTGCCATAAGAATTGATAATGAAGTAGGTCAATATCAGCCGATTAAGAGAGGCGTGAGACAGGGATGTGTAATGTCTCCAGATCTTTTTTCCCTGTATAGTGAATATATTTTCAGAAATATAGATGATATGGAAGGAATCAACATTGGGGGACGATACATCAATAACATTAGATGCGTCTTGATTGCAGACAATGAACAGGACCTGCAAAATTTAGTAGATGCGGTTGTTGCACACAGTGAACAACTAGGGTTAGAATTGAATTGTAAGAAGACACAGGTTATGGTCGTCACTAGGAAGGAAGAAATACCACAATGTAATATACAAGTAAATGGGCATATTTTTAAACAAGTGAATCGGTACAACTATCTCGGAACAGTCATACCATCTGATGGGAGATGCCTTGAAGAGATTAGAACAAGAATTGCCATGGCGAAGGTGCATGATGAAACCATACTGACAAATAAAAAGATATCAATTGAAACGAGAAAAAGTGTGTTGAAGTAAAACCGTAGTTGTTAGGGATTGGTATTCTTAAGGGAGTCAATGCTAGGAAAGGGTAAGGACGTTTTAATATGCGAACAGTCAGGGTGAGAGACAGACAGTGTTGGAGATCAATTGCAGCCAACTTTTATTGTGGAGACGGAACCTGATTATATTATTGATTGGAATATAGCATACAATAGAGTATAATCATAATTCTTGAAAGTTACCACTATGATGTGAATCTCAACGCTTTCGGAGACGTCTGCATTGTTACCCATGTAATAGGTTAATATGTCAACGTAGTCTCGATCGCAGCTAAAGCCACAGGCCTCTGTTCTTCTTCTTTTGCAATCTTTTCCCTCTAAGGGCATAATCCCTCAATTAACTCAGTCCAAGCCGTTTGATCTTTTGCTGTCTCATGCAGCTCCACTTAAGCCTTGTCCATATTATTCATAACTGTTTAATTCTCGTCTCCGTGTCGGTTTAGGTCTGACAATATTTGTGGGTTCCAGACAAGGGAGTGTCTGGTTATACTGTCCTCATGTCTTCTCAATGTGTGTCATATCCAGCTCCAGCATTGTATCCTTACCTCTTGATCCACTAGAACTTGTTTAGTATTCTCCAATAGCTCCACAATGGTGATTATTTCATACTATGGTACTCTTACTACTCTTCGCAGGCACCAATTA
>JACEFZ010003731.1:697500-730520 GCA_014155875.1 Cepaea nemoralis | reverse complement strand
AAGCCATACAAATAGATAATATGACCATTAAAAGAACGGAAACATACAAACACCTGGATACAATCTTCAACTGCTCCAACATCATAAGGGAAGAAATACAAACTAGAATCAATTCTGGAAATAAGATATGCTATGCACTACAACATCTACTAAAATCAAAGGCGCTATCTCGCAACACCAAGATCACAATATACAAAACACTGATCAGACCAGTTGTGCTGTATGGCTCTGAAACCTGGAGTACAACGAAAGGAGACGAAGCCTTGCTACAAACCTTTGAGAACAAAATTTTAAGACGCATTTTTGGACCTATTAGGGATACACAAAGTGGAGAGTGGAAAAGAAGAAGTAACAAAGACATTTTTGATCTGTTTAAGTCCCCGCTAATCACTGATATCATGAAGGCTAATAGACTACAATGGCTGGGGCATATAGAAAGAATGGAAGATAATAGGGAAACAAAACTCGCTTACACTCAGGAAATAAATGACCGTAGACCCCGAGATAGACCAAGAAGACGGTGGAAAGATAATATATATACAGACCTACAAGCACTTGGAATCAACGACTGGCAAGAGAAGGTCAACCAGAGAGACGAATGGAGACGGATTGTATCTGCAGCAAAGAACCTCAATGGCTCGGAACGCTGAAGAAGAAAAAGAAGAAGAAGTCTCTTGTCTGGAACCCACAAGGCGAACGAAATAGTGGGAAGTCTAGAACACACGGAGAAGAGAACTACAAATAATGATGAATAGTTTAGCGAAGTAATAATGAGAGAGATCAAAGAGAAGCCAGCAATACTGATCGGAGGTTATAGTTTAAACATTATACGCAATGTAGATGACACAGTATTGATTGCGGATAATGCAACAGATCTACAATTGTTGGATATTTTAGTAACAGTGAGTTCAAAGAAAAGACTCTCCTTGAATATCAAGAAAACAGTAACGATGGTGATATCAAAGACAAGGGTGAAACCAAAATGTAAAATACAAATAGAAGGGCAAATGTTTAACCAAGTGGATAGTTTGAAATACCTAAGGGAATTAATAACATCAGATGGAAGATGTACAACAGAGACTAAGAGCAGAATAGGACAGGCAAAAGCTGCATTCCAGAAAATTAAGAGTATCTTATGCAATAAGTCACTGTTATTTAAGGTAAGAATGAGAGTGCTAAAGTGCAATGTAGAGCTTGTTTTGCTGTATGGCATTACATCTTGGAATGTAAATGAACCAATCAGGAAGAACTTGGAAGCAGCAGAGATGTGGGTCCTAAGACGAATGTTGCGAATTCCTTCGACTGCCAGAGTAACTAACGACGACTGCCTGAAACAGGCTAACGAAACTAGAACATTATATACAACAATACGAAAGAGACAAACAGCATTCTTTGGTCATGTGATGAGAAGAGGGGCATTGGAGAACATCGTGACAACTGGAAAGATCGAGGGGAAGAGAAGCAGAGGCAGACCAAGAGCAATGATGTTGGATGGATTGAGACGGTGGCATTGAGGAATATTAACAGCGGAGTTGATCCAGAAAACAAAAGACCGAGATCTGTGGCGAGTCATGAACGCCTACGCCAGCCGGCATGGCACTTGAAGATGATTATGACGACGACGACGACGACGACGACGTGGATGATGATGATGATGATGATGATGATGATGATGATGATGATGATGATGATGATGATGATGATGATGATGATGATGATGATGATGATGATGATGATGATGATGATGATGATGATAGCAAAAGATAAGCCGCGTTGGTGTGGGTTGGCTGCGACCTATACTCCAATGGGAAATAATGGGCAAAAAAATAAGAGTTAACATGTTTATCATAACAAGAAAGAATAAGATAAAATTAGATTTCTTCAGCCTGTAAATTAGCCCCATACCCTTCCACAACTACAACCAAACAGTACTCCAAAGAAACTAATACACTTAATTATAACTGAAATAAAGTAACGGACGATCTTTAAATTATTGATTTTTTTTCCATCCTCCTTCTTATACGTGGCTGTTTTGCAAAAGATGTATAAACGGTATAATTAAGGCAATAAACATTTCGGAGTATTACGCACACAATAGTTGTGTTCTAGATACCGGCTTCATATTCTGACGCCGAGAGGGAAAATGCACCAGAAAAGAAAATGTCCGCGTGCTGAATATAATACCTTTGACATGATCTATCGATCTTTGCTTGTTTGATTTCATGATACTATTTTATGATTGTAATAATTACGGCTGGCCACCGTGAAAACAAGGAAACACCGCTGGTGTTGTGGATAGATACTCGCTTCTGGGCACTGTCGTCTGGGGTTCAAATGTGCATCTAGACGGATATTTATTTTTAAATGACCAAGGTCCCAAGGTCAACTATCAAACAGAATGTACTAGGAAATGCCTTGGGAAGTAAAGGCGGTCGGCGTGATACTGATCACATGACCCACTGAGTGCTGATTGGTCTAAGAAATGTCAGTCTAACACCACATGTCGTGTAAAAGGTTGCTTGACTAGACCTTGTCCATGGAATCGATGAGGACCTCAAACGTGCACTCTTACACACAGCAATGAGCACAGAAGAAGAACAAAGTAGCTGCGAAGGTGACGCTTGATGACCTAGGGAGAAATCTAATGTACTTGGTAATAGAAAAAGCGTTACTTCTATAATGGGTAAGGAGATCAACAATGATAAATGTCTCTCAGATTCTGGTGAAGAGAAACATTCTGAGACAAACCGTCGAAAAACTAGAAGGAAAACCTTTAAAGTGGTATATGGAATATTTGACTGTTAAACGGAACAAAGACACTAAATACATTATTAGAAATAGGAAAACAAAAACGTAAACTACTTGATATACGGACAGTAGTAAAAGCAATACGAATGGATGCTGCTGAAATTGATTTATTTGGTTGTTTCGGGATTTGAGATTCAAATATTGAGCACAACCCACTACTGGCAACGCTGATCGAATTCTGGCATGAACCTAAGGCCTATCCACGTCAATGTGGAAGCACTAGACTTGAGTTTCGCTCTCGTTTGAGCTCATCGGTAGTGCATATCCTTGACCGGACCCGGAAACAAACCCCGGATCACTGGCGTGTGAAGCGGGCGTGTAACCACTAGACCATGCGGCACACGCTGGACACGCCCAAATTATCACAACAGAATATTACAACGTCACCCGTCGTAGGCTGTAGCTCAAGATTTGCCCGCGCGGCGATCGGTGGAGAGACAATTCAACAATCAAAAACAGAGAGCATATGTTGGATTTTTCCCAGAACATGCTGATATCACGAAGAGATCAGAAATGAAGAAATCAGGACTAAAGTAGGAGTTACAGCAGCACTAGATTTTAATAGAAAGCAGCAAGTCAAATGGTTTGGCCATGCAAGTAGGTTACCAGTCAACAGCATACCGCAACAAGCAATGATGTACAGATCAGATGGAAACAGAGGAAGAGGCCGACCACGTAAACGATGGATGCATGAAATAACAGAGTCCATGGGAATATCGATACATGAAGCCCATAATCGGGCACTCTCACGATGTTTATATTCCACCTCGACACCGCAAGGTACAAGAGGAACATGATGAGATGAGATGAGATGAGATGAGATGAGATGAGATGAGATGCTGATGTGGGAAAGGAGCAGACGGGCGGATTGGCTGGGTCTGCACCGCTCGGTAGGGTACTGGTGCATGATAAGGCAGATGCGGTCGGGTTCTATGCGATTGTGTGTATGTATAGTTCAGAAGAACTATCACGGCCTGGAGAGAATGGTGCTGGAGGGAATGACAACGGGATCTGGCCGACACGCGAGACTCCGAGGAATGGCCAGGCGGACACATAATCAGACTGCTACTAGTACCATTAGTACTGTGACTCTTCGCTGGCTGTTGAAGATTAGGACTGAGCACGTATGTGAATGCCCCGAGTGCTGTGATGACTCAACACAACTTAACTAAATAATTTACTCACAGCAATTTACAAAACATGATATAATAATAAATACATAAGCATTTAAATGGAGTTGGAAACAAACAACAAAAACATGACTAGATGATCAAAGAATTTGTCACCATAAACTTCAAAGCCTTGTTAACTAAACGCGAGCACTCGCGTGAGTCGAACAAGAAAAAGCGTGCATAAGAGGGAATGCCGGATGGAATGGAATATATCTGGTTACATAAATATCATAAAAATACAGCACCCCCCCCCCCCCCCATGTCCCCCCAGTATTATTCATCTGTCCGTATTTCTCTTCTCCGTGTGTTTTAGGTCTCCCGCCATTTCGATTCCCGGGTGGGTTCCAGACAAGAGAGTGACTAGTTATATTGTCCTCAGGTTTTACTCAGTGTGTGGCCTAGCCAGCGCCAGTGTTGTGATTATTATCAAATGCTAATTAATGTTCTCCGCTGTGTTAATATGCATGCGGCATTGTACACGACATGCACCGTGCCCCTAACATTTCCATCGACAAACAGCATTTTTCATTCGAAATAGCCCAAACAATTTGCATAACGTATATCTCTTCTATCAAATATACCTGTGTAATAAATAATACAGGCAACAGATGCAACAACGCAAGCTAGATCACATGGCAGAAGTCATGAATAGTATAGACATACATTTGAATTATAAACGAGGAGAATTCAAATGAAAACCTAAAAAGTGTGATGGAAATTATAATAACCATTGTCTTGTAACCTGTCAATATTGTTGCTAAGAATGTCAAGAGTGTTAAACACGCTACATCACGGTGCAGTCGAACATGGTGACGTCATAAAGGCAGTTTAAAGATGGCCGCCCCACTTTTGTCATGCACCAAAGAGGAGTAGCGTTCTATTATCCGTTTATTTTATAAACAGTGAAGGGGTGAAATCTATAGAAATTCCTCGACGAATGAAGACCCTGTAGGATGATGCATGCCTGTCATTCCAGTAAATGCATGAGTGGAGTAAGAAGTTTCAAAACGGCGTGTCTTCTGTGACAGACTGTTCTCGACCGAGTCAGGCACATCGAGCAGTGACACCTGAGTCGATTTTTCTACAGGAATCCAAGCACGTTATCGGCGCTGGAGGACTTGCATAGAAAGCAGTGGTGACTACATCGAAAACAATTATGCATTTGTTCTGTTTTTTTTTTTTCAGAATATATTCACCCAAACATCATTTCTAAAGTTTTCATTTGAAGCCTCTCGTATTTAGAAGCATGTTTCAATAGAGTCTATTGACCAGATCATCATCACGATCATCATCATCATCATCATCATCATCATCATCATCATCATCATCATCATCATCATCATCAACAACAACATCATCATCATCATCAACAACATCGTCATCACCACCACCATCATCATCAACACCATCATCATCATCATCAACACCATCATCATCATCATCATCAACAACAACATCATCATCATCATTACCATCATCATCACCATCATCATCACCATCATCATCATGCTCACCAGTTTCGCGACGGTAGGCAGAGGATCTCATTAACGAGACAATGGCTAGGTTCACCGACCAGTATGGTCACTGCCAGGAAGGAGAGCGGCGGTGAACTACCTTCTTTAAAAATGGCTAGTTTAATATGATTCGTCAAATCACAGAACGTCACAACAAAACCGTAAACTGTTTAGAGAAATTAGACGTAGTCATAATTTTTTGGCCACGTTATGAGACGAAATACACTGGAGAACTTGGTGACAACTGGCAAGATCGAGGATAAGAGAACAAGAGGAAGGCAGAGAATTAAATACCTGGATAACGTGGCCATGTGGTATGATCGAGACAAGAATATTGAGCTGATCCACACTTCTGGTGATCGCGTGAGATGGCGAAACAGGATTGCAAACGCTTATCGTCATGGCACATGATAAATGAATCAATGAATAGTACTAAGAAATTTGACAAAAAGATAAACTCAGACCTGAGGAAATGAATCCGCCAGTTAGCCGAGTTAGCGACTCATACGTCACAATGGAACGCATGTGGATAACGCTTAGCGTAGCCCTGGATAGGACACACTGAGTAAACCTGAGAACAATAAAACTAGGCAGTACTCTTGTCTTTTAAAGAACTAAAGTCAATGAAACGAGGGCACCAACACAACACATATGGTTTAAAAGACAAAAATGGGAATATGATAAATACCAATTAGGAAATGTGCAACACATGGAAAGAATACTTTGTTGAACTACTAAATTGTGAAGCTCCAAGTAACACTTTCCCACAGGAAGAGGTTCTAACATGTGAACCACAAATTGAAGAACCTACATTTTAAGAAATCCTATATGTAATCACACGACTTAAAAACAATAAGGCAACTGGGGCTGATGGAATTGCTGCTGAATTTATAAAGGCGGGTGGCCATGCATTACATCTAAAGTTATACGAAATAATAATAAAAATCTAGAGGACTGAAGAATTACCCCATGACTGGAAAGAGTCATTATTGATACCTATATTTAAGAAAGGAGACAAGTTCCAATGTGGAAATTATAGAGGAATATCACTACTGTCCATTCCTCCGAAGTCGGAGAGTGTCTGCCTGTACGGCGAGGAACCACCAGTCTGCACACCAATAAGCCAGGCATGGGACAACGGATACTCACGCAAACCTCAGGTCCTGTATGACATCACACTGATGTTGGACAACAGGATGTCTTCATCCGACATACAGGACTTCGCGTTGGAGCTCAAGCCAACGAACACAAGCAAGCAAGCACTACTGTCCATACGCTATAAATAAGATGCTATCCGCAGTATTACTAAATAGACTAAAACCATATTCAGAATACATATTAGGTGACTACCTGGCGGGTTTTAGACAAAACAGATCAACAATAGATCAGATATTTATCTTACGACAAATAGCCGAGAAAAATTGGGAATATAAAAGAGATCTCCATAACATTTTTGTGGATTTTAAAAAGGCTTATGATAGTGTCCATAGGAATAGTCTATGGAATACTATGCGAGAATTTGGAATACCAAGGAAGTTAATCAACATGACCAGACTATGCATAGAAGATTCTTATAATATAGTAACATATAAAGGCAGGAAATCAGACCCTTTCCAAATAACATCTGGCTTGAAACAGGGTGAAGCACTATCGCCGCTACTCTTCAATCTGGCTCTAGAGAAAGTTGTAAGGAGGGTAAAGGAGGAATGTGATATTGGAGGAACATCCAAGCTGCTTGGTTATGCAGATGATATAGATATTATAGGGGAAAATGAACAAACGACATTGAAAATATTGACTCACTTAAAGGAAAAAGCCCAACAGATGGGGCTGGTTATCAACCAAGATAAGACAGAATATATGGTAATTTCAAGAGAAGTAAAACTCTGGCCACATACAAATAGATAATATGACCATTAAAAGAACGGAAACATACAAACACCTGGATACAATCTTCAACTGCTCCAACATCATAAGGGAAGAAATACAAACTAGAATCAATTCTGGAAATAAGATATGCTATGCACTACAACATCTACTAAAATCAAAGGCGCTATCTCGCAACACGAAGATCACAATATACAAAACACTGATTAGACCAGTTGTGCTGTATGGCTCTGAAACCTGGAGTACAACGAAAGGAGACGAAGCCTTGCTACAAACCTTTGAGAACAAAATTTTAAGACGCATTTTTGGACCTATTAGGGATACACAAAGTGGAGAGTGGAGAAGAAGAAGTAACAAAGACATTTATGATCTGTTTAAGTCCCCGCTAATCACTGATATCATGAAGGCTAATAGACTACAATGGCTGGGGCATATAGAAAGAATGGAAGATAATAGGGAAACAAAACTCGCTTACACTCAGGAAATAAATGACCGTAGACCCCGAGATAGACCAAGAAGACGGTGGAAAGATAATATATATACAGACCTACAAGCACTTGGAATCAACGACTGGCAAGAGAAGGTCAACCAGAGAGACGAATGGAGACGGATTGTATCTGCAGCAAAGAACCTCAATGGCTCGGAACGCTGAAGAAGAAAAAGAAGAAGAAGTCTCTTGTCTGGAGCCCACAAGGCGAACGAAATAGTGGGAAGTCTAGAACACACGGAGAAGAGAACTACAAATAATGATGAATAGTTTAGCGAAGTAATAATGAGAGAGATCAAAGAGAAGCCAGCAATACTGATCGGAGGTTATAGTTTAAACATTATACGCAATGTAGATGACACAGTATTGATTGCGGATAATGCAACAGATCTACAATTGTTGGATATTTTAGTAACAGTGAGTTCAAAGAAAAGACTCTCCTTGAATATCAAGAAAACAGTAACGATGGTGATATCAAAGACAAGGGTGAAACCAAAATGTAAAATACAAATAGAAGGGCAAATGTTTAACCAAGTGGATAGTTTTAAATACCTAAGGGCATTAATAACATCAGATGGAAGATGTACAACAGAGACTAAGAGCAGAATAGGACAGGCAAAAGCTGCATTCCAATAACTTAAGAGTATCTTATGCAATAAGTCACTGTTATTTCAGGTAAGAATGAGAGTGCTAAAGTGCAATGTAGAGCTTGTTTTGCTGTATGGCATTCAATCTTGGAATGTAAATGAACCAATCAGGAAGAACTTGGAAGCAGCAGAGATGTGGGTCCTAAGACGAATGTTGCGAATTCCTTGGACTGCCAGAGTAACTAACGACGACTGCCTGAAACAGGCTAACGAAACTAGAACATTATATACAACAATACGAAAGAGACAAACAGCATTCTTTGGTCATGTGATGAGAAGAAGGGCATTGGAGAACATCGTGACAACTGGAAAGATCGAGGGGAAGAGAAGCAGAGGCAGACCAAGAGCAATGATGTTGGATGGATTGAGACGGTGGCATTGAGGAATATTAACAGCGGAGTTGATCCAGAAAACAAAAGACCGAGATCTGTGGCGAGTCATGAACGCCTACGCCAGCCGGCATAGCACTTGAAGATGATTATGACGACGACGACGACGACGACGTGGATGATGATGATGATGATGATGATGATGATGATGATGATGATGATGATGATGATGATGATGATGATGATGATGATGATGATGATGATGATGATGATGATGATGATGATGATGATGATGATGATGATAGCAAAAGATAAGCCGCGTTGGTGTGGGTTGGCTGCGACCTATACTCCAATGGGAAATAATGGGCAAAAAAAATAAGAGTTAACATGTTTATCATAACAAGAAAGAATAAGATAAAATTAGATTTCTTCAGCCTGTAAATTAGCCCCATACCCTTCCACAACTACAACCAAACAGTACTCCAAAGAAACTAATACACTTAATTATAACTGAAATAAAGTAACGGACGATCTTTAAATTATTGATTTTTTTTTCCATCTTCCTTCTTATACGTGGCTGTTTTGCAAAAGATGTATAAACGGTATAGGCAATAAACATTTCGGAGTATTACGCACACAATAGTTGTGTTCTAGATACCGGCTTCATATTCTGACGCCGAGAGGGAAAATGCACCAGAAAAGAAAATGTCCGCGTGCTGAATATAATACCTTTGACATGATCTATCGATCTTTGCTTGTTTGATTTCATGATACTATTTTATGGTTGTAATAATTACGGCTGGCCACCGTGAAAACAAGGAAACACCGCTGGTGTTGTGGATAGATACTCGCTTCTGGGCACTGTCGTCTGGAGTTCAAATGTGCATCTAGACGGATATTTATTTTTAAATGACCGAGGTCCCAAGGTCAACCATAAACAGAATGTACTAGGAAATGCCTTGGGAAGTAAAGGCGGTCGGCGTGATACTGATCACATGACCCACTGAGTGCTGATTGGTCTAAGAAATGTCAGTCTAACACCACATGTCGTGTAAAAGGTTGCTTGACTAGACCTTGTCCATGGAATCGATGAGGACCTCAAACGTGCACTCTTACACACAGCAATGAGCACAGAAGAAGAACAAAGTAGCTGCGAAGGTGACGCTTGATGACCTAGGGAGAAATCTAATGTACTTGGTAATAGAAAAAGCGTTACTTCTATAATGGGTAAGGAGATCAACAATGATAAATGTCTCTCAGATTCTGGTGAAGAGAAACATTCTGAGACAAACCGTCGAAAAACTAGAAGGAAAACCTTTAAAGTGGTATATGGAATATTTGACTGTTAAACGGAACAAAGAAACTAAATACATTATTAGAAATAGGAAAACAAAAACGTAAACTACTTGATATACGGACAGTAGTAAAAGCAATACGAATGGATGCTGCTGAAATTGATTTATTTGGTTGTTTCGGGATTTGAGATTCAAATATTGAGCACAACCCACTACTGGCAACGCTGATCGAATTCTCGCATGAACCTAAGGCCTATCCACGTCAATGTGGAAGCACTAGACTCGAGTTTCGCTCTCGTTTGAGCTCATCGGTAGTGCATATCCTTGACCGGGCCCGGAAAGAAACCCCGGATCACTGGCGTGTGAAGCGGGCGTGTAACCACTAGACCATGCGGCACACGCTGGACACGCCCAAATTATCACAACAGAATATTACAACGTCACCCGTCGTAGGCTGTAGCTCAAGATTTGCCCGCGCGGCGATCGGTGGAGAGACAATTCAACAATCAAAAACAGAGAGCATCTGTTGGATTTTTCCCAGAACATGCTGATATCACGAAGAGATCAGATCAGAAATGAAGAAATCAGGACTAAAGTAGGAGTTACAGCAGCACTAGATTTTAATAGAAAGCAGCAAGTCAAATGGTTTGGCCATGCAAGTAGGTTACCAGTCAACAGCATACCGCAACAAGCAATGATGTACAGATCAGATGGAAACAGAGGAAGAGGCCGACCACGTAAACGATGGACGCATGAAATAACAGAGTCCATGGGAATATCGATACATGAAGCCCATAATCGGGCACTCTCACGATGTTTATATTCCACCTCGACACCGCAAGGTACAAGAGGAACATGATGAGATGAGATGAGATGAGATGAGATGAGATGAGATGCTGATGTGGGAAAGGAGCAGACGGGCGGATTGGCTGGGTCTGCACCGCTCGGTAGGGTACTGGTGCATGATAAGGCAGATGCGGTCGGGCTCTATGCGATTGTGTGTATGTATAGTTCAGAAGAACTATCACGGCCTGGAGAGAATGGTGCTGGAGGGAATGACAACGGGATCTGGCCGACACGCGAGACTCCGAGGAATGGCCAGGCGGACACATAATCAGACTGCTACTAGTACCATTAGTACTGTGACTCTTCGCTGGCTGTTGAAGATTAGGACTGAGCACGTATGAGAATGCCCCGAGTGCTGTGATGACTCAACACAACTTAACTAAATAATTTACTCACAGCAATTTACAAAACATAATATAATAATAAATACATAAGCATTTAAATGGAGTTGGAAACAAACAACAAAAACATGACTAGATGATCAAAGAATTTGTCACCATAAACTTCAAAGCCTTGTTAACTAAACGCGAGCACTAGCGTGAGTCGAACAAGAAAAAGCGTGCATAAGAGGGAATGCCGGATGGAATGGAATATATCTGGTTACATAAATATCATAAAAATACAGCACCCCCCCCCCCCCCATGTCCCCCCAGTATTATTCATCTGTCCGTATTTCTCTTCTCCGTGTGTTTTAGGTCTCCCGCCATTTCGATTCCCGGGTGGGTTCCAGACAAGAGAGTGACTAGTTATATTGTCCTCAGGTTTTACTCAGTGTGTGGCCTAGCCAGCGCCAGTGTTGTGATTATTATCAAATGCTAATTAATGTTCTCCGCTGTGTTAATATGCATGCGGCATTGTACACGACATGCACCGTGCCCCTAACATTTCCATCGACAAACATCATTTTTCATTCTAAATAGCCCAAACAATTTGCATAACGTATATCTCTTCTATCAAATATACCTGTGTAATAAATAATACAGGCAACAGATGCAACAACGCAAGCTAGATCACATGGCAGAAGTCATGAATAGTATAGACATACATTTGAATTATAAACGAGGAGGCTTCAAATGAAAACCTAAAAAGTGTGATGGAAATTATAATAACCATTGTCTTGTAACCTGTCAATATTGTTGCTAAGAATGTCAAGAGTGTTAAACACGCTACATCACGGTGCAGTCGAACATGGTGACGTCATAAAGGCAGTTTAAAGATGGCCGCCCCACTTTTGTCATGCACCAAAGAGGAGTAGCGTTCTATTATCCGTTTATTTTATAAACAGTGAAGGGGTGAAATCTATAGAAATTCCTCGACGAATGAAGACCCTGTAGGATGATGCATGCCTGTCATTCCAGTAAATGCATGAGTGGAGTAAGAAGTTTCAAAACGGCGTGTCTTCTGTGACAGACTGTTCTCGACCGAGTCAGGCACATCGAGCAGTGACACCTGAGTCGATTTTTCTACAGGAATCCAAGCACTTTATCGGCGCTGGAGGACTTGCATAGAAAGCAGTGGTGACTACATCGAAAACAATTATGCATTTGTTCTGTTTTTTTTTTTTTCAGAATATATTCAAGCAAACATCATTTCTAAAGTTTTCATTTGAAGCCTCTCGTATTTAGAAGCATGTTTCAATAGAGTCTATTGACCAGATCATCATCACGATCATCATCATCATCATCATCATCATCATCATCATCATCATCATCATCATCATCAACAACAACATCATCATCATCATCAACAACATCATCATCACCACCACCAGCATCATCAACACCATCATCATCATCATCAACACCAGCATCATCATCATCATCATCATCAACAACAACATCATCATCATCATTACCATCATCATCACCATCATCATCACCATCATCATCATGCTCACCAGTTTCGCGACGGTAGGCAGAGGATCTCCTTAACGAGAGGGCAGAGGATCTCCACCGACCAGTATGGTCACTGCCAGGAAAGAGAGCGGCGGTGAACTACCTTCTTTAAAAATGGCTAGTTTAATATGATTCATCAAATCACAGAACGTCACAACAAAACCGTAAACTGTTTAGAGAAATTAGACGTAGTCACAATTTTTTGACCACGTTATGAGACGAAATAAACTGGAGAACTTGGTGACAACTGGCAAGATCGAGGATAAGAGAACAAGAGTAAGGCAGAGAATTAAATACCTGGATAACGTGGCCATGTGGTATGATCAAGACAAGAATATTGAGCTGATCCACACTTCTGGTGATCGCGTGAGATGGCGAAACAGGATTGCAAACGCTTATCGTCATGGCACATGATGAATGAATAGTACTAAGACATTTGACAAAAAGATCAACTCAGAGCTGAGGAAATGAATCCGCCAGCTAGCCGAGGTAGCGACTCATACGTCACAATGGAACGCATGTGGATAACGCTTAGCGTTGCCCTGGATAGAACACACTGAGTAAACCTGAGAACAATAAAACTAGGCAGTCTCTTGTCTGGAACCCACAAGGCGAACAAAATAGTGGGAAGTCTAGAACACACGGAGAAGAGAACTACAAATAATGATGAATAGTTTAGCGAAGTAATAATGAGAGAGATCAAAGAGAAGCCAGCAATACTGATCGGAGGTTATAGTTTAAACAATATACGCTATGTAGATGACACAGTATTGATTGCGGATAATGCAACAGATCTACAATTGTTGGATATTTTAGTAACAGTGAGTTCAAAGAAAGGACTCTCCTTGAATATCAAGAAAACAGTAACGATGGTGATATCAAAAACAAGGGTGATACCAAAATGTAAAATACAAATAGAAGGGAAAATGTTTAACCAAGTGGATAGTTTGAAATACCTAAGGGCATTAATAACATCAGATGGAAGATGTACAACAGAGACTAAGAGCAGAATAGGACAGGCAAAAGCTGCATTCCAGAAAATTAAGAGTATCTTATGCAATAAGTCACTGTTGTTTAAGGTAAGAATGAGAGTGCTAAAGTGCAATGTAGAGCTTGTTTTGCTGTATGGCATTACATCTTGGAATGTAAATGAACAAATTAGGAAGAACATGGAAGCAACAGACATGTGGTTCCTGAGATGATTGTTGCGAATTCCTTCGACTGCCAGAGTAACTAATGACGACTGCCTGAAACAGGCTAATGAAACTAGAACATTAAATACAACAATACGAAAGAGACAAACAGCTTTCTTTGGTCATGTGATGAGAAGAGGGGCATTGGAGAAAATCGTGACAACTGGAAAGATCGAGGGGAAGAGAAGCAGAGGCAGACCAAGAGCAATGATGCTGGATGGATTGAGACGGTGGCATTGAGGAATATTAACAACGGAGTTAATCCAGAAAACAAAAGACCGAGATCTGTGGCGAGTCATGAACGCCTGCGCCAGCCGGCATGGCACTTGAAGATGATTATGACGACGACGACGATGATGATGATGATGATGATGATGATGATGATGATGATGATGATGATGATGATGATGATGATGATGATGATGATGATGACGACGACGACAACGATGATGATGATGATGATGATGATGATGATGATGATGATGATGATGATGATGATGATGATGATGATGATGATGATGATGATGATGATGATGATGATGATGATGATGATGATGATGATGATGATGATGATAGCAAAAGATAGGCCGCGCTGGTGTGGGTTGGCTGCGACCTATACTCCAATGGGAAATAATGGGCAAAAAAATAAGAGTTAACATGTTTATCATAACAAGAAAGAATAAGATAAAATTAGATTTCTTCAGCCTGTAAATTAGCCCCATACCCTTTCACAACTACAACCAAACAGTGCTCCAAAGAAACTAATACACTTAATTATAACTGAAATAAAGTAACGGACGATCTTTAAATTATTGATTTTTTTTTTTCATCCTCCTTCTTATACGTGGCTGTTTTGCAAAAGATGTATAAACGGTATAATTAAGGCAATAAACATTTCGGAGTATTACGCACACAATAGTTGTGTTCTAGATACCGGCTTCATGTTCTGACGCCGAGAGGGAAAATGTACCAGAAAGAAAATGTCCGCGTGCTGAATATAATACCTTTGACATGATCTATCGATCTTTGCTTGTTTGATTTCATGATACTATTTTATGGTTGTAATAATTACGGCTGGCCACCGTGAAAACAAGGAAACGCCGCTGGTGTTGTGAATAGATACTCGCTTGTGAGCACTGTCGTCTGGGGTTCAAATGTGCATCTAGACGGATATTTATTTTTAAATGACCGAGGTCCCAAGGTCAACCATCAAACAGCATGTACTAGGAAATTACTTGGGAAGTAAAGGCGGTCGGTGTGATACTGATCACATGACCCACTGAGTGCTGATTGGTCTAAGAAATGTCAGTCTTACACCACATGTGGTGTAAAAGGGTGCTTGACTGGACCTTGTCCATGGAATCGATGAGGACTTCAAACGTGCAAACTTACACACAGCAATGAGCACAAAAGAAGAACAAAGTAGCTGCGAAGGTGACGCTTGATGACCTAGGGAGAAATCTAATGTACTTGTTAACAGAAAAGGCGTTACTTCTATAATGGGTAAGGAGATCAACAATGATAAATGTCTCTCAGATTCTGGTGAAAAGAAACATTCTGAGGCAAACCACCGAAAAAATATAGAAGGAAAACCTTAAAAGTGGTATATGGAATATTTGAATGTTAAACGGGACAAAGAAGCTAAATACAGTATTAGAAATAGGAAAACAAAACGTAAACTACTTGATATACGGACAGTAGTAGAAGCAATACGAATGGATGCTGCTGAAATTGCTGGTGACAAGATTATACTTTCAGGATTTAAAAAAAAAACATGAATGCTATACTGATAAGAAAGTTAAGTTAGTTGCATATTCTTTACAGGGCGTTGCTGTCAACTCCAACATTTTCTGATTGTTCGTGATTTCTTGGCCAGATTACGTTCAGTAGGTTGCCATTGTTATCTGAAAGACCGGCACTCATACTTTTATATAGTAAACCAACGCAAGGCGGTCTGCTGCCAAATCGCCCGCCGCTGTGTTTCGAACGCGGTATGCGGGATTACGAATTGAATTCATAATCCCTTCGCCACAGAGCCACCTGAGGAGAAAAAGATAATGAAAAATAAGTGTAATACTTTTAAGGTTTTCCGTGTAATAATTTTAATTTGGAAATTTACGTGTAATATCTTTCAGATAGAAACGTACTTGAAACTTCAACGTCTTATATGTGATCAAAGAATATCACACTTTTGATAGATGACATCAATGCCAAGATAGGATTCGAGATAAACTACAAATGTGACGTGAAGTCACAACAATTAGGTATAAATGTTCATGGGGGGGGGGGGGCAAATATTAAGAGATTATATCAAGCAAAGGATAACCTAATCTTCCTTGGTGAAACCTCACTTCAAGAAGAGAAACCATAATATTTAGGCAGCAATATAGACAACAGTGGTGGAACAAAAAGAGATATTAAAGTAAGAACATAAAAGGCAAGAGAGTCTTGATAACACTGGGACATTTGTGAAAGTCACAAGAAATTAAAGCAATTACCAAACTGAGAATATTTAACTGTAACGTGACGTCGGTACTGCTTATGTATTGAGAAAATAGAGAACTACTGATACAATTTATAGTAAACTACAAATATTCATTAATCGGTGATTGGGGAGAACTGGCATTACTGTATGAGATACCTTGCGGTGTAAGCAGTGGGTTGTTGAGCCTGAGGAATTAAGGCCGCCTGGCTAGTGCAATCGCCGCGATCTGTGCATATTAGGGTTTTTTTTTTTTTTCCACAACAGAAATGTAATCCATGACCTAACAGAGAATTAAAACTAGGGTCTCTTGAATGGAACCCCGGCGTTCTTGCCACTCGACCAGAAGCTTGGGTGGAATAGAAGAGTTAAAATCGTATGACAGAATCACCAATGAGGAGCCCATGGAGAAACTAAACATATTCCTGTTAAAATGGTATGTTAGAATCACCCATGAGGAGACCATGGAGAGACTAAACATATTCCTGTTAAAATGGTATGTTAGAATCACCCATGAGGAGACCATGGAGAGACTAAACATATTCCTGTTAAAATGGTATGACAGAATAACTCACGACGAGCCCATGGAGAGACTAAACATATTCCTGTTAAAATGGTATGACATAATCACTCACGAGGAGCCCATGGAGAGACTAAACATATTCCTGTTAAAATGGATGACAGAATTACTCACGACGAGCCCATGGAGAGGCTAAACATATTCCTGTTAAAATGGTATGACAGAATCACTCACGACGAGCCCATGGAGAGGCTAAACATATTCCTGTTAAAATGGTATGACAGAATCACTCACGACGAGCCCATGGAGAGGCTAAACATATTCCTGTTAAAATGGTATGACAGAATCACTCACGACGAGCCCATGGAGAGGCTAAACATATTCCTGTTAAAATGGTATGACAGAATTACTCACGACGAGCCCATGGAGAGACTAAACATATTCCTGTTAAGAAGTGAGGATTGACGCCGACCCTGTAGACGATACACACTGACATATCCTGTAAACAGCAAATGCACTTGACGACAATTTTAAAATATAAACATGTAAGAAGATATGAATGTCTAGAAGGAAGGGGGACGCGTGTACCTGGGAAACGGAAAAGAGGAAGATCACAACGTAGATGGATTCAAGATAATTGGCGGGGTCCAATTCAACAATCAAAAACAGAGAGCATCTGTTGGATTTTTCCCAGAACATGCTGATATCACGAAGAGATCAGATCAGAAATGAAGAAATCAGGACTAAAGTGGGGGTTATAGCAGCACTAGATTTTATTAGAAAGCAGCAAGTCAAATGGTTTGGCCATGCAAGTAGGCTACCATTCGACAGCATACCACAACAAGCAATGATGTACAGACCAGATGGAAATATAGGAAGAGGCCGACCACGTAAACGTTAGACGGAGGGAATAGCAGAGTCCATAGGAATATCGATACATGAAGTCCATAATCGGGCACTCTCACGATGTTTATATTTCACCTCGACACCGCAAGGTACAAGAGGAACATAATGAGATGAGATGAGATGAGATGAGATGAGATGCTGATGTGGGAAAGGAGCAGACGGGCGGATTGGCTGGGTCTGCACCGCTCGGTAGGGTACTGGTGCATGTTATGATATGACGGACACATAATCAGACTGCTACTAGTACCATTAGTACTGGGACTCTTCGCTGGCTGTTGAAGATGAGGACTGAGCACGTATGAGAATGCCCCGAGTGCTGTGATGACTCAACACAACTTAACTAAATAATTTACTCATAGCAATTTACAAAACATAATATAATAATAAATACATAAGCATGTAAATGCAGTTGGAAACAAACAACAAAAACATGACTAGATGATCAAAGAATTTGTCACCATAAACTTCAAAGCCTTGTTAACTAAACGCGAGCACTAGCGTGAGTCGAACAAGAAAAAGCGTGCATAAGAGGGAATGCCGGATGGAATGGAATATATCTGGTTACATAAATATCATAAAAATACATAGAATAAAATTCTATGAATAAAATTATTTACGGAGAATGATCAAACGTACCTCAGTCACAGAAGGTTTCGCAGATGGGGATGTCACTCCACAAGAAATAAAACACTACTAACACTATACATACATTAGCAACCTATTTGAACACCATCTCAATACAGACTGTAAAGTATAAATAATAATAATAATCGTTATAATCTCAAAGGATAACTAGTATAATAAAGATTCCTCTAACTGTGGTACGTAACATCTACCTTAGCTAATTATTAATTGTCATGTCAAAACTTAGTTTGAGTTATGTATTATTGATTATTGCACATTTGTATGCGTTTATAATGCATGTTGTTGTTGTTGTTGTTGTTGTTGTTGTTGTTGTTGTTGTTGTTGTTGTTGTTGTTGTTGTTGTTGTTGTTGTTGTTGTTGTATAAGATTAGCTTCACAGGTGATGTATGAATGAAATAATGTTTGAAAGCAAAGAGATAAGAAGGGCAGAATATCACACGGGCCTACGCGCTCAATTCTTAACCCATTGATAATGAAGTTCTGACTGTCTGTCTGCCAGCCTGCACGATCCGTCTATCTGTCTGTCTATCTATCTGTCTGCTTGCCTGCCTACTTACCTACCTACCTATCCATCCATTCATCCATCTATCCATCCATGCCGACCGACCGACTGATCGATCGATCTATCGATCTGTCTGTCTGTCTGTCTGTCTGTCTCTTTGTCTGTCTCTTTGTCTGTCTGTCTGTCTGTCTGTCTACTTACAAAGAGCATTAGAAAGAGCGCGTAAAAGATCCTTACAACCCACACTTCACTGAGATAAATGGAGGATGAGAAGAAGTAGAAGAGGGAGAAGAAGAAGATTATGTAATGAAGAAACGTGTACAATAAATATATTAAATGTGTGGTAACAGTAAAGTTTTGAAATGAGACTATGTAGATAATCAGGAAAAATGGCAAAGTAGAAGAAGAACTCAAAGAATGAATACAAAATTGAAACTGAAGAAACATTCACTCACTGGCACCTTGCTGTCTTGAGAGATGATATAGTTTGTTACATTGGCCTCCAAAAAAGGGCATAATAATTATGGCGGAAACTAAGGATAGAGTTACACCTCTCCATAACGCAAAGCCTTGGCTGGATTGCAGAGACTATGTGTTGCCCATGCAGCATGATCCCTCTCTCTGCCTGCCTAGTTTACTCCAGAGGAAAGGTAACACCAATACATCTGGAACAAGACAAGTTGCAGAAGCTGCCTGATCAGCAGAGCAATCGAGAGATGGACTGGAAGACGTTACGTGTTGTTAGACATCATCAAGGGATAGACTGGAAGGTGTTACGTGTTGTTGGATATCACCAAGAGATAGACTGGAAGGTGTTACGTGTTATTAGACATCATCAAGAGATAGACTGGAAGACGTTACGTGTTGTTAGATATTATCAAAAGATAGACTAGAAAACGTTACGAGTTGATAGATATCATCAAACGATGGACTAGAAGACGTTACGTGTTGTTAGATATCATCAAGAGACAGGCTGGAAGAAGTCTGTGTGAATGTAACGTGAATACGCAGGACAGAGGGTGTTGAAGACTCCCATCATGATGCTGAAAGACACAATTGAAGAGAAGAAGAGGAAGATAATCGTCACGTATTACTTGATTCGAAGTCATGTTCTTCGCCTTCTATACAGATGCTATTACTTTAACTTCTGTTATCTCTGCTTGGATGCGACATAATGACTTCTTCAGCTTATTTTTTAACCTCTCTTCGTTTTCCTTTTATTTTTCTTCTTTCTTTTCTTCCATACGTCTTCTCATTCTACGTTTTCCTTGTTTCTTCTTCTATTTATTCTTCTCCCGGCTCCTTCTCTTCCTCTTCCTCTTCTTTCCTTCTTTTTACTACCACTATTACTACTACTACAATTACTACTACTACCACTATTACTATCACTACTACTACTACTACTACTACTACTACTACTACTACTACTACTACTACTACTACTACTACAACAACTACTACTACTACTACTACTACTACTACTACTACTACTACTACTACTACTACTGACTGACTGACTGACTGGCACAAGACTGCCGTCTTGTCAGATGATAGTTTGTAAAATGGAGTTATACGTCTCCATAACCCAAAGCCTGGACTGAATTTAAAGACCATGTGTTGCCCATGCAGCATGATTCCTCTCTCGGCCTGTCTAGTGTACTCCAGAGAAAATGTAACACCAATACGTCTGGAACAAGACAAGCTGCCGAAGCTGCTGGAACAGAAAAGCAATGCTCTAACTGTCCGCCTGTCGGAGCTTCGAGCCTAGACTAGTTGTCAACTACGGTTTAGGGCCTGGTCTACCCTCCCATGACATTTAGTCTTTAGGTTGCATTTCCTCACACCAGGATAAGGCTTGTAACATCCCAATTGCGCTCCTCCGTCCGAAGCCGTTGGCACAATGTGGGGTGTCGAGTTTGGTAAGCGCCGCCCAACATTCGGCGCTAACAGAAGCAGATAGTACCATTTACTGTCATACGGTAGCTCAGTCATATCTGACTAAGATCTGACACAAACTACAACTACTACTACTTCTTCTATTACTACTACCACTACTATTACTACTACTACTACTACTACTACTACTACTACTACTACTACTACTACTACTACTACTACTACTACTACTGCTGCTGCTGCTGCTGATGCTACTACTACTACTACTATTACTACTATTACTACTACTACTACTACTACTACTACTATTACTACTACTACTACTACTACTACAACTACTACTACTACTACTACTACTACTGCTTCTGATGCTACTACTACTACTACTACTACTACTACTACTACTACTACTACTACTGCTGCTGATGCTACTATTACTACTGCTAATACTACTACTCCTACTACTACTACTACTACTACTACTACTACTACTACTACTACTACTACTACTACTACTACTACTACTACTACTGCTGCTGCTGCTGCTGCTGATGCTACTACTACTACTACTACTACTACTACTACTACTACTACTACTACTACTACTACTACTACTACTACTACTACTACTACTGCTGCTGCTGCTGATGCTACTATTTGTCGTGTCCTCCTTTACAGTGTCGTCCCTGGAGTGAAGAGAGCTGACACCCACATTATAATATTTTCCTCCTTTTTAATATTCTGGAGAATCCACCAGCTTCCGTCCAACACACTCCATCAGCCCGTGGACACCTTTTCCTGTCACTCTCTCACTGTCGTACTATGCCCCCTCTCATACTTCCCCAACGCAACATACTCAACAACTCTTGCTTCTAAAAATTAATAAAGATTAATTTATTAAAAGAAAAGTGTAACGTATATGAGACGTGTATGTGAAGAAAATGTGTGACGTGTTCTATAAAGTGTGTAGAATCGGACTCTCAGACAACAACCCAGTCAGCTGATCCCAGCAAGGATAGACCACAGCACGTTACGTCAGAACATGTACATCTCACCCAGTGCCGAAACCATCCTGCTGGATACTGATTTGTCTCTGTAGACCTCTGGTAATCCCATTTCCTGATCATCCGAAATAGACACCGGTGGTATTAACAGTTAATCATGGACCGGTTGCACCCTACACAATGTCCGTTCCTATCGTTCCTAAAAAAATGCACAAGTCCTTTGTAGTGTGTACACAGTTATTAATGTTAATTGTTAATGTAATTGATCCTCACTCGTGTCTATCTAGCCTCACGTATCATGTCTTGTGTTCTATTACACGAGATTATATCACACTAGGTAACTATTATCATTAATGTTCTCAGTTAGTTACTACTGTCTGATGCTGTGTGGTGCATCAGTAATCATCACCCCTCTTTGGTGAATCATCTTCCTTCTAGCTTTAGTTACGTTCTGTACGCAACTTTATTGACTGTTCCACTGGTGTTCTTCCGAATGGGATTTGAACCTTTCCTAAAAACTTGTTGAGTTTCCTCGGATCTGGTAGGGAACCTAGGATAGAAACAACACATCTGGTGATAGTACTAGTCACTGATCCTATCGGCTGAGTGTAAGCCTATTGCCTTGCTTAATGATCTTTAGCTAACTAAACTATGTCATAGAGCAGATTAGCTACCCACCTAGGGCCGAATCAGGCTATGACAAGGAAAGACCAATACAGAGTGCAACCTCAGTATTCTATTCACCTTAGCAGAGCCAATATCACTATTCTACTCTAACTAGTTTTCCACTAACAGTGCTAATCATCACACTATAGTTTTAACAAGGCTACAGTCTATATTAATTAGAACTAATATTATAATAGGTTATACCTTAAATGGCACTACTGCAGTCCTATCAATCATATCTACATCTGCCATTATAGGCACGTGTAAAATTAAGTCACTAATTAACACACGGTAGATATTATTTCCACTAAGCACTGCAGTGCCATTGCACTCCGACTAGAGCCACATTTCCAAGTCCCCCTAGTTGGCCCCAACTCGGGTTTATATGGCAAACTACCAAAGTTGGCCACGTGACGTTATCCTTTATGCCCCCACACAGGTGGCACATTGGCAGATCATCCCCTGTCAGGGATCCATCCCCCCTCTGGCTCCATCAAGGTTAGATTTGTCATCACTGGTTTAGACATCCAAAACAATCTAGAGAGTTACTGTCGAGTTCCAACAAAGAGTTTCGATACCAAGCTGCCAATCATGGTTTTCCAAACACCCTTACATTGTGCACGTGACGTTGTTGATGTCCGGCAGGTGTTCCACTGTATCCCATAACAAGCCCTCAACTTTATGTCATGTGGTGACAGTCAAATCCGCCATTCCGTTTGATGTCGGGAAATACCAAATGACAGTCTCACCGTTTTCTCCCTAGTCGGGCACTTCCGACCTGTTGATAAACTGTCAATCTTCTGTTCAGTGGTGACAATCCCAGCCGCCATTTCGCCTGATGTCCGGAACTATAAATGACAGACAGGGCTGTTCCATGTACTGAGATGGGCAATTCTATGTGATTCTATCTGTTATTGAACTGTCAACGCGGTGTCTGATTCAGCGCACTCACTTCCCAATGTTTACTATTTGCTGACCCGATGTAACTCGTGCAGCTGTATTTACTCTGTTAGTTAAAATCGCTGTGACCTAGAAAATATCCCGTTAATCAAACTTCTGTATTTTCATTATCTGGTTAACTCATGGCGATCTCGTGACATAGGCCCCCTCTTAAGAGAGTAGTCCATCTCACTCTTCTCCACCATGAGTTCAATCCAGATGATTCATTCCACTTCTTCAGGAGCTGGGTGTCTTGACAAGAAATCCGCTCCAACATTTTCCTTCCCATGAATGTACTCCACTGTGAAATTATAGGGTTGAAGTAACAACGACCACCGCATCAAAAGTGCGTTGAGCTTCTGAGAAGTAGCCAGGAACATCAGGGGCTGATGATCCGACTGGACCCGAAACTTAACTCCAAATAGGGCTGGAATTTTTGCACTGCCCATACGAGAGACAAGCACTCTCTCTCGACGGTTGAATAATTCCTCTCCGCCTGTAGAAGTTTCTTACTTGCGTATGCCGCAGGTTTCAAAACCGAAGCATCGTCTTTTCCTTCCTGTAACAAAGCGGCTCCAATTCCAATCGCACTCGCATCTGTTCTCAACACAAATTGTTTGGAAAGTGTCAGGGAGCTGTAATACAGGTTTGCTGACCAAGGCCTCCTTTAACTGACTATAGGCATTCTCACATTCTGGTGTCCAAATGATTTGGTCCGGGAATCCCTTTTTCAAGGTTTCCGTCAACGGAGCTCCCAGTTCAGTGAAATGTGGGATAAATTTGTGGTAGAACCCTCACAACGAGAGAAAATATCGCACATCCTTCTTCGTTTTTGGTCTAGGTGCCTTTCTGATTTTCTCCAGGTTCTTCTCTTCTGGAACAATGTGTCCTGGAGTGATGGTGTGACCTAGAAATTCCAGAGTCTGGTAACCAATCATGCACTTGGTTGGACGAGCAGTAAGCCCTGCTTCCTTGAGTCTATTAAACACTCTCTCCAAGGATTGTAAGTGGTCATCCAAGCTGTCACTGGAAATCAGAATATCATCCATGAATGAGATGATGGACGGATCCTGTAACGGATCTAGTAAAGTCCTCATCATGCGTGTAAACACACTAGGTGCATTGCTGAGTCCAAAGGGCATGACCTTGAATTCGTAGTGTCCACTGGGTGTACTGAAAGCCAACAGTGGTCGAATCTCCGGTTTGACTGGTATCTGATAGTACCCCCGACTCAGATCCACCTTTGAAAAGTACCGAGCCTTATGGAGCCTAGCGAATAGCTGAGTTGGATTCGGCAAAGGTTCCACCTGAAATTGTGTGTGACTGTTCAGAAGTCGGTAGTCTATACACAACCGGTGTTCTCCACTTGGTTTGCGTAACAAAACTACCCCCGCATTGTATGGGGATGTGGATGGTGCAATCACGTCATCCTCCAGCAGTTTTTGTATTTCCTCCTCCAGGGCCTTTTCTTTAGAGAATGGCACGGGGTAAACCTTTTGGCGAACAGGCTCCTGTGTGGTCAAAGTCATCTCGAACTCAACCAACCTCGTTCGTCCTGGTTTATCAGTCAGTATCTCCTTATGAGACTTGAGAACCTGGGTTATCCTTTCCCTCTCCTGGGAGGTCAGATCAGGGTTCACTTGCACATCCCTATAGGTTTCCTGGTGTTCCAAGGGATATTCCCTGCCCTCGCTGGTTCCCACTTCTGTCTCCACTGCAACTGCCATTGCCATGAGGTGAGCTGCCTTGTCTCCGGGTCTCTCTTCGTATTTCCGCAAGAGATTGATATGGAAAATCTTCGACTTTCCCCGGATCCGGATCTGATAGTTGGTTCTGGATATCACCCTTTCCACGGGAAATGGTCCTTGCCAACCTATCTCCAGTTTGTTGTTTCCCGTTGGGAGTAGCAACAAGACTTTATCTCCCACCTCTAGAGATCTTTCTTTAGACCTACGGTTGTAGTAAGCCGCATGTCTTTTCCTGGCTTTTTTCAAGTTTTGATTTGCCAGAGTCCATCCCTTGTGGAGTTTTTCTTTCAGTTCCTCCACGTATTTATAGGATGAGATCACTTCTTCTGACGTCCCCTCTTCAGTCCAACTCCTCAACATGGCTTCCAACGGTCCTTTGATTGGACGACCAAACAGCAACGTAGCGGGTGGTAGTCCTGTTGAGCCATGAGGAACTTCCCGATAGGCGAAGAGTGCTGCTGGGATATATTCATCCCACCTATCAGGTTTTTCCTGCGCTAGTTTCCTGAGCATTGTCATCAACGTGCCGTTGAAACGCTCCACTTGTCCATTGGCTTGAGGGTGGTAAGGGCTGGTATGTATGTGGTTAGAGTGAAACACCCTAAATACCTCCTCCATGAGTTTTCCACAAAACTGAGATCCATTGTCCGTCAGAATTTGATCCGGAAAGCCTAATCTGGTAAAGGCCTCCATCAGTGCGTCCGCCACTCTTTTCGAGTCAATCGTGGTCAACGGTATAGCCTCACCCCACATTGTACAGCAATCCACCATTGTGAGTATATACATGTTCCTCTTCCTAGTCCTGGGAAGTGGACCCACGATATCGATGGCTACCCTCTCGAAAGGAGAGTTCATGATGGGCATCTCACCCAACACCACCGGTGCTGTCCAGTGTTTCGGTGCCACCCTCTGGCACTCAGGGCATGACTTCACATACCGACGCACATCATCTGTCATTCCCGGCCAATAGTAGTGGCAGGAAATCCGCTGCATGGTGGCGGCAATACCCATGTGTCCACTAAAGGAGATGGTATGCCCCATATGAAGAATCTGGGACCGGTGAGCTTTCGGGACGACCAACTGACCGTATAGGTTGTCTCCCCTTCCTGCTCTCCTGTAGAGTATCCTATTCTTCATGTAGTACTGCCCCCGTCCTGGTGGATCAGCACTTTTCTGCAGCTTTTTGTAGCAAGGACGTAAAGTATCATCCTCACTCTGGGCAGTTCGTAGCTCCCCCGGCATTGGGTTAGTCACAATTGCGTCTGCCTCTTCCGTTTTCGTCTGAGAGCGAGTCTGCATTGCTCCCATATGGATTGGCTCCCTGGGCATTCCCAGAAAGACATACCGGCAACCTAGGATGACTGGAAAAATGGGATCGGTCAATACAGCGGCCTTGATGGTGCCGGTGACGTACCTTGACCGAATCTCCACATTAGCAATAGGCAACTTCATGACTACAGCACTCTTCTGTGCAGGCTGTATATCCAATGTCTCACCTGTGAATTGTTCTGGATGTACCAGATCCGCAGAAATCACGGCCTCCCCGTCCAGTCCTGTGTCGTATAAACACTCCACTTGACGACCGTTAACCTCTACCAATTCCACTACAGGTGGTTTTTCCTGGTCTGGAGTCTCTTCCTCGGCCTCGACCTGTTCGGTGGGCTCCACCTTAGGTTTCCCGGGGCACCCGACGAATTGAGTGTCTCCTGACTTTCCCCTGCAGTCAATAGCATTGTGCGTGTTTGACTTGCATTGGTTGCACCATTTCCCTGTCCTAGATTTTCTATTGTCGGACTTGAGTGAGCTCTCCTGGTGGCGAGCTTCCTTGTTGACCTTGGCATTTTCCGTGACAACCTCCTTGGAAGTCACTTGACATGCTGCGAAGTGAGGGTTCTTAGCCTTCGATTTGCAGTCCCTCGTATTGTGAGAGGGTGACTTACAAATTGAACACCACTTCTCCGACCACGGTCGTTTAGGTGTAGAGCTTGAAGTGCTCTTGCTTCCCTCCTTCTTCTTCTCTGAACTATCCTCTGATTTTTGCACATAAGGTTCCCACTTTTTGGTTCCTGAGTTTTGGCTTTCTTCTTGTCATGTTTCTCTTGACTTTTGGTGTTGGTGGAAAGGTTTTCCCCTGCCTCCCCATGTACCTCGACGAACCGTTCTGCTATTTTAGTCACGAGGTCAATACGTTCCGCTCCTTGTTCTCCCAGGAACGTCCTGAGAGGTTTAGACATTTGCTTCTTCAGCTGGTCGACCACCATGAGCTCTTCCAGACTCTCATAGTCATGTGCGAACCCAGCCAAATCCATCCACTTATGGAGATAAGATTTAAGACGCAAACTGTAGGCGGCAAACAACTCTCCTGGTTCTCGTTTCGCTGCTCGAAATTTTTTCCGGTAGGTATGTGACGTAACCTCGAATCGTTTCAGCAGAGCCGTCTTTAACTCGTCATAATTGTTCTCATGTCCTGGTGGCAGGCGAGAATAAACCTCGTAGCCGGTCCCGCGTAAACCCTGGGATAGCTTAAGATTCCATTTGTTACGCTCCAGGCCCATAGCAACTGACATAGCCTCGAAGCGTTGAAGGTACTGGTCAATCTTCTCTTTGTCCTCCTCGTAGACCGCTAAAGGAAACTTCATAGCATGGTACCCATGTCCACCTACTGGTGTTGAGCCTGGGATGGAGGAACCTCCAACTGCTCCCTCAGTTTCTCCATTAGATTGACTCTTCAACTCGAGTTCCCTCATCCGGTACTCGTGCTCCCTTTTCTGTGCTTCCTGTTCAGCTTCTAATTTCCTAGCTGCTTGCTCAGCTTCAAATTTCTTAGCTGCTTGCTCAGCTTCCAACTCCATCCTTCTCAATTCCAACTCGGCCTTTCGATCTTCCCTTTCTGCTTGACGATACTCTCTCTCTCCACTTCCTGTATGTAATCCGTTAGAGCAGACCCCGCCAATCCCATGTCCTCCCCCTTTGCCTTTAATTCTAACGTGGTAAGTTTAGGGGTGGTCATTCTACAGAGAGGTAAGCTAGCAGGTCTAGTACAATATAACTGCAAATTACTATACAGATATATGAACAAGTACTATAAATCTAGATATTACCACACACAGCACATTCACTCAGTGACAAGAGTAGAATCAGGACCACAGACCTATGCAGACGTGTGAAGTGTGAACAGGTAAGATATTAGTCCTAACCCCTATCCACATTCACTCTAGCTGGATTCTCCAAAATGATATCTCCCTCTTATAACTAAGGATCCCGTGTCAAAAGACCCCGTTGTCAGAAGATCCCACTGTCAAAGGTTCCTGCTTGCAGGAGATCTCGCTGTCCAAGGATTCCGTTTACGGGAGATCCCGCTGTCCAAAAATCCCGTTTACGAGAGATCCCGCTGTCCAAAGATTCCGTTTACGAGAGATCCCGCTGTCCAAAGATTCCGTTTACGAGCCCCCAATAATGTCGTGTCCTCCTTTAAAGTGTCGTCCCTGGAGTGAAGAGAGCCGACACCCACATTATAATATTTTCCTCCTTTTTAATATTCTGGAGAATCCACCAGGTTCCGTCCAACACACTCCATCAGCCCGTGGACACCTTTTCCTGTCACTCTCTCACTGTCGTACTATGCCCCCTCTCATACTTCCCCAATGCAACATACTCAACAACTCTTGCTTCTAAAAATTAATAAAGATTAATTTATTAAAAGAAAAGTGTAACGTATATGAGACGTGTATGTGAAGAAAATGTGTGACGTGTTCTATAAAGTGTGTAGAATCGGACTCTCAGACTACAACCCAGTCAGCTGATCCCAGCAAGGATAGACCACAGCACGTTACGTCAGAACATGTACATCTCACCCAGTGCCGAAACCATCCTGCTGGATACTGATTTGCCTCTGTAGACCTCTGGTAATCCCATTTCATGATCATCCGAAATAGACACCGGTGGTATTAACAGTTAATCATGGACCGGTTGCACCCTACACAATGACCGTTCCTATCGTTCCTAAAAAAATGCACAAGTCCTTTGTAGTGTGTACACAGTTATTAATGTTAATTGTTAATGTGATTGATCCTCACTCGTGTCTATCTAGCCTCACGTATCATGTCTTGTGTTCTATTACACGAGATTATATCACACTAGGTAACTATTATCATTAATGTTCTCAGTTAGTTACTACTGTCTGATGCTGTGTGGTGCATCAGTAATCATCACCCCTCTTTGGTGAATCATCTTCCTTCTAGCTTTAGTTACGTTCTGTACGAAACTTTATTTGACTGTTCCACTGGTGTTCTTCCGAATGGGATTTGAACCTTTCCTAAAAACTTGTTGAGTTTCCTCGGATCTGGTAGGGAACCTAGGATAGAAACAACACATCTTGTGATAGTACTAGTCACTGATCCTATCGGCTGAGTGTAAGCCTATTGCCTTACTTAATAATCTTTAGCTAACTAAACTATGTCATAGAGCAGATTAGCTACCCACCTAGGGCCGAATCAGGCTATGACAAGGAAAGACCAATACAGAGTGCAACCTCAGTATTCTATTCACCTTAGCAGAGCCAATATCACTATTCTACTCTAACTAGTTTTCCACTAACAGTGCTAATCATCACACTATAGTTTTAACAAGGCTACAGTCTATATTAATTAGAACTAATATTATAATAGGTTATACCTTAAATGGCACTACTGCAGTCCTATCAATCATATCTACATCTGCCATTATAGGCACGTGTAAAATTAAGTCACTAATTAACACACGGTAGATATTATTTCCACTAAGCACTGCAGTGCCATTGCACTCCGACTAGAGCCACATTTCTAAGTCCCCCTAGTTGGCCCCAACTCGGGTTTATATGGCAAACTACCAAAGTTGGCCACGTGACGTTATCCTTTATTCCCCCACACAGGTGGCACATTGGCAGATCATCCCCTGTCAGGGATCCATCTCCCCTCTGGCTCCATCAAGGTTAGATTTGTCATCACTGGTTTAGACATCCAAAACAATCTAGAGAGTTACTGTCGAGTTCCAACAAAGAGTTTCGATACCAAGCTGCCAATCATGGTTTTCCAAACACCCTTACATTGTGCACGTGACGTTGTTGATGTCCGGCAGGTGTTCCACTGTATCCCATAACAAGCCCTCAACTTTATGTCATGTGGTGACAGTCAAATCCGCCATTCCGTTTGATGTCGGGAAATACCAAATGACAGTCTCACCGTTTTCTCCCTAGTCGGGCACTTCCGACCTGTTGATAAACTGTCAATCTTCTGTTCAGTGGTGACAATCCCAGCCGCCATTTCGCCTGATGTCCGGAACTATAAATGACAGACAGGGCTGTTCCATGTACTGAGATGGGCAATTCTATGTGATTCTATCTGTTATTGAACTGTCAACGCGGTGTCTGATTCAGTGCACTCACTTCCCAATGTTTACTATTTGCTGACCCGATGTAACTCGTGCAGCTGTATTTACTCTGTTAGTTAAAATCGCTGTGACCTAGAAAATATCCCGTTAATCAAACTTCTGTATTTTCATTATCTGGTTAACTCATGGCGATCTCGTGACACTATTACTACTGCTAATACTACTGCTGCTACTACTACTATTACTACTACTACTACTACTACTACTACTACTACTACTACTACTTCTACTACTACTACTGCTGCTGCTGATGCTACTACTACTACTACTACTACTACTACTACTGCTGATGCTACTACTACTACAACTGCTACTGCTACTACTACTACTACTACTACTACTACTACTACTACTACTACTACTACTACAATACTACTACTACTACTACTATTACTAATACTACTACTACTACTACTTCTACTACTACTACTACTACTACTACTACTACTACTACTACTACTACTACTACTACGACTATTACTACTACTATTACTACCACTACTACTATTACTACCACTACTACTATTACTACTACTATTACTACTACTATTACTACCACTATTACTATTACTACCACCACTACTACTACTACTACTACTACTACTACTACTACTACTACTACTACTACTACTCCCACTATTACTACTTCTACTACTACTTCTACTACTACTACTACTACTACTACTACTACTACTACTACTACAGCTACTACTACTACTACTACTACCACTACTACTACTACTACTATTACTACCACTACTACTACTACTAATACCACTACTACTACTACTACTACTACTACTACTACTACTACTACTACTACCACTTTTGCTTCTTCTTCTTCATCCTTTCCTGCTGCTGCTTCTTCTTACGATTGTCACGGGGTACTCCAGCTCTCCCCTCTCATGGTATGACCAAAGAGTGTGGACTGCCTCTTTCTGATACCAGTTACCATTTCTCATTGTGAGCTAACTTCTTTCAGGGCATCTTAGTTACTCCTATCCATCCACCCCGTTCTCATCATTCTTCTTTAAAATCACATCTCCTCAGCTTCTATATAATTCTACACATGCCTGCTAAATATCAATGATCCGCTTCTATACACCAGGACTGGCTCTCTATAGCTCCTAAACACCAATTATACAGATATGTTTATAAAAACGCAGTAAAGGTGCAAGTGAGAGACATGAATAATGTATAGTGTGCAACATGTGGGTTGGTTTAAACAGTATGCAAAACGAGATTGTATGACACACAGATAGTGAGGCTGCCTTTAGAAGTGATGCCCGCATGCGCAGCAATTACTAATGTACCGTAGCAGAGATATACGTTTTCAAGTATTGATTCGCGTTCGTATTACGGGTAGGACATCGCACGAGCAACTACCAGCTTGATGTAGCAGGATATGTTCTGGTATAATTATGTACAGTAAAATCTCTGTATTCGTTGCCTTCGGTTATCGTTGATTTCGGTTGTTGTCGATTTTTTCTGCAAAAAAATGTGTCTCGGTTTTCGTCGGTTGCTTCGGATTTCGTCGGCGTGCCCACATGACCTCGCTGCTAATTTTACGAAAACAAGGGGACCCGTGCTCTCTTCTCCTCAGTTTGGCTTTGTGTTTCGTGGTGTGAGCATCATTTGCTAATAATAAAATATGAGAGCGGCATTAAGATTGCTGAAATCGGCCGCATGTACGGGAAGTCGCCAGACACGATAAGTTCCATTGTGGCAACAACAAAAAAAAGAAATAAAGGAGGCTAATGTAGCGAAAGGCATGAATGTGGTAACGAAATAGAGATCGCAAGCAATTGAAGATGTCGAACAGTTATCATTAATTTAGATAAATCAAAACCAGTTAGATTGCGATTCTGTTTCGGAGGCAATCATAAATGAAAAGGCCAGACTGTTGTATGCCGATCTCATTAAGAAAATGCCTGAGGCGAGTGCTAGTGTACTTAGATTTTAAGGCCAGCAGAGGATGATTTTGAGAAATTCAAGAGGCGCACTGGCGTACACAGTGTTACTAGGCATGGAAAAGGCGCGAGTTCGGACAAGTCTGGAGACGAAAAATAGTATTAAACACTATACTTATTCTCTTTAAAATGTGTTTTTGGTACTTTGGAGTGTCTAGAACGAATTAATCGTATTTACATTGATTCATATGGAAATAATTGCGTCGGTTTGGGATTTTGCCAATTTTTTTCGGACGGATTAT
>JACEFZ010003731.1:690000-692500 GCA_014155875.1 Cepaea nemoralis | reverse complement strand
CTGAACTTCCGAAAGAGGTTTCGTCTTACTGAACGTGTGAAAGCAGTTTCGAACTAGTGAACGTCCGAAAGCCGTTTCATCTTACTGTACGTCTGAAAGAAGTTTCGAACTACTGAACGTAAACTTGCCTGGTAAATCAACATGTTATTGGGGTTGACCGCAACGTCCTGCAAACCAATGAAATGGTGTCACTGTGGAATTTTTTTTTTTGCCCTCGGTCGCTTTGAACCCAAGCGTAGTCCACACACATGCTAGTACTTCTAGTGTGCACTGGATGATGTTTGCGTGTGGATTAGCTTTGTCTCGCCATCTGCCAAACCCACTCCAACATCTGATTTACTTGTAGTTTACTTTCCCAAGTCAAGAACGAGAAGTCAACTTTTTAGCACAACTGATCGGTGTAGAGATTAAAGCCGCTACATCGGCATCAGCGCACCGGATGCCTAAGAATGAACGCTCGTGTCCATTCGGCCATGCTGACCACCTGAGGTACTCGTAACTTCCGTCCCCAAGTCACATACGGTAGGTTAACGTTTAAGTCCAACTGACAGGTGTAGGGAGAGAACCCACTACATAACCATCAGCGCATCGGAAGTTTAAGAGCGAGAGCACTTAACCTTTCGGCAATAGGACTTCCACTAACGTACATTCATCTTAGCGTTGTAAGGCCAATCCTATATATACCTGTTTTATGCTAGCGCCGAATGTTTGGCAGTGATCACCACACCCGACACCCCACATTGTGACAAAGGTTTTGAGCGGAGGAGCTCAAGTGGGAGAGAACAAGCCTTATCCTGGTGCAGACCAGTTGGTACTCGATAAATGACGTGGTCAATATCAGGCCGGCTGCATTTACTTTCCGTGACATTTCCTGGCATCCAGGTGAGGCTGGATCAGCTGGCACCCATGTAAGGCTGGATCGACTGGCATCCATATTAGGCTGGATCTACTGGCATCCATGTTAGGCTGGATCTACTGGCATCCATGTTAGGCTGGATATACTGGCATCCATGTAAGGCTGGATCGACTGGCACCCATGTAAGGCTGGATCTACTGGCACCCATGTTAGGCGGGATCTACTGGCATCCATGTTAGGCTGGATCTACTTGCATCCATGTAAGGCTGGATCGACTGGCATCTATGTAAGGCTGGATCTAATGGCATCAATGTTAGGCTGAATCTACTGGCATCCATGTAAGGCTGGATCGACTGACACCCATGTAAGGCTGGATCTACTGGCACCCATGTAAGGCTGGATCTACTGGCGCCCATGTAAGTCTGGATCTACTGGCACCCATGTAAGGCTGGATCTACTGGCATCCATGTTAGGCTGGATCTACTGGCATCCATGTTAGGCTGGATCTACTGGCATCCATGTAAGACTGGATCGATTGGCATCCATGTAAGGCTGGATCGACTGGCATCCATGTTAGGCTGGATATACTGGCATCCATGTAAGACTGGATCGACTGGCACCCATGTAAGGCTGGATCTACTGGCACCCATGTAAGGCTGGATCTACTGGCACCCATGATAGGCTGGATGTACCGGGAAGCCCAGGTTATTTTTTATTAAACCCATCTCGATGGGGATTCGAACCCACGACCATTGAGAAACATGGGACATGAGTAAAACTAATGACGTCTTCGAAATGTGGTTATATATAGGAATAGGAAGGATAGTGTGGCAGGAGTACAACACACAGAAAGAGGTGTTACATTCACTGTGATATCAGGAGCGACAGGCCGATAGACTAGAATGTAGGGTTCGCCTTGGGGAGACCTTGGTTCCAATCTTCGATAAGGTGTGGCTATATTTCTGTCGGGGGAAAAAGAAAACCTTAACCTGCACAGTTCGCGGCCACTGCACTTGCCAGGCTGCCTTAATTCCTCAGACTTAATTTCCCCAAGGGCGCAAGTACTAATACCATAGACAGTAGATGACACAAGACATCATTACTGGGAGAGATTAAGGCGAAACAATTACGATATTCGGCCATATAAAAACACATAGGTCCTTGTGACAGTATATGCTGGGGGGAGGTGGAGAGGAAGTGTGCAAGAGGAAGACAACGTGGGTGGGCGTTATCATGAGTTGGACTGAGGAAACGTATAAGTTGTAATATGAAGACAGGACAGATGGTATTGGAGACGCATATCAGCCGACCTTTAATACGGAGATGGAAATTGATGACGACGACGATTTTTTATTTTTTTTTTGCGCTCACTCGCTTTGAACTCAAGTGTAGACCATACACACTATTTATAGTAGTGATGGACTGGATGTTGGGTGTTGGTTAGCTTTCCCTATTAACAGTGTCCCTCGCCATCAGGCGAACCCACTCCGACTTCAGAGGTAACGACGACGACGACGATGATGATGATGATGATGCTGCTGATGATGATGATGATGATGATGATGATGATGATGATGATGACGATGATGATGATGACGATGATGATGATGATGATGATGATGATGATGATGACGATGATGATGA